>JABCPU010000452.1:0-52168 GCA_016800925.1 Suillus spraguei | reverse complement strand
TTTTTTTTTTTTTTTTTGAATCCTTGTTTATTGTCCGTTGGGGCTAAGTCCTATGTTGGACATCTCCTACATGTAATGTTACCTTGTATTTACTCTATATATCTTGTCTTGGTAGCGTCTTGACAATGGTTCCGGCGTGGGCGGGAACTGTGATGCCTGTGAGGAGGCAAGCGGTTATGTTTTGGGTTTGGTTTCGTTCTATTATTCTCTCCTTTCCTCTTTTTCCTTGGGGGGGGGTAACATCTCCGAAAGTCTGCCGAAGCGTCTTGTACGTGCGATGTATTTCAGGGTCGCCTCATTCCTTGAGTATCGTTGAGCAAGTGCTTGATATTGTATTTGCGCGGCCTACTTCGAAGACGCATGGCGTCTTCTGTCTGGTGAAGGTGGGGCATACTAGTAGGAAATGATGTACTGTTTCCTCGTGCGCGTTTGCAGTTTTCGCACTTGGCTGATTGCTCTTCGGCATCAAGTTTCCCGCTCGTTCACTCCCATACTCTAATAGTATGACACTAGTCTCGAATGATCCCAGTGGTGGCCATTCATATCGTGTTTCTAGCTATTTTATAGGTTCGTGGAGCCAGCCGCATGATGTCCGTGATAATTCAACTATTTTTTGCTGCGACGTTGCAGTTACTGCCTATGTTGGGCTAATGTACGATTGGGGGTGAGCAGGTTCAAGTGTGAAAGAACCACCGACATCCTTATCTAGGTATTTTCAGTACTCACGTTCGAACAAGAGGTAGCTCCATCCATTACTAGGTCAGCCGTCTTGCTAAGAATGTTTACATTGGTTGAATTAATCTGGGTAAGCGGACTCCCACTTGCAAAAGAACAACGTGAAAATACCGTAACTAATTCGCGGCAGAGGCAACGCTGGTCCCTGATGATCATTCTGTATCATTGTATGTAGCTTGTGTGTTTAGCAAGTGAAACCGACTTCAAAGTGTCCTTATGCGCACCGTGCGCTATTATGGAATGTTCTATGCTATGTACGTTTGGAAGGCTGAGCAATTGGTATTGTGTTTACTCGTCTCTCATAATCAGGATTGGCATATCGTGTATGTGTCCTCCCATTTATCGCGATCATTTCTTCTGATCTACAGCACACAGCCGCTCTTCCAACATTTTCGACGACAGATGCAGTGAGTATTCCACCCTAATGCGTTCCACTCCCGCCCAAACAACTGACCATGTAGGGGTGAGTGAGATTCTCGAATAACCGTTGGTTCAATATAACAGTTGCCACAGCTGTGAGTCTGTTTCGAGCGTGTGACCATCTGAGGCTGATAACTGATTGTCAGGCCTCATGATAAACAACACACTTGTTTGGATGGATAATGTTGTGAATATAATACTGGGCGGTGAGCTATACCTCCGTGATATGGACTTGACTGAAACATCATGCAAGTGTTCATGATCGCTCGGTTACATGCTATGCTATGTATCAGCGATCCAGAAAGGTGCTGACATTTCTCGTTGTCATCTTTATGACCATCAGAATCGCCAACGCAGTGATGATCGTAATGATAATGATGAAGATTTCAGGGGGTAAGATTTAATCATGCTCAAGTACATCAATCTAATTGACAAATACAAGAGGAACTCGTTCTCTCTGGCACCTATCAGTGCATGATTCGCTATGCAGGAGATTCCTTATTTCTGGCTTCTACCACTTGGATACTTGCCACTGTATGGGAGGTCCTTGCACTGTGTCTTGCAGCCTTGATTGCTGTAAAAACACTTCCGTGAACTGCGACAACGCTCATCAAGAAGCATTATTGGAAAATGGTTCACAGTGTTAGTGCAAACTCACGTTAGTTGCTTTGCGAGGTGAGCTCATGAAATCAGTGTGGTTCTCTTTTTTCCTGAAGTTCTGTACTTGCAAGCTTCGTTGCATTTTCTTCCTTTGAAATGAGTCATTTTTCTCCAATGATCTGGACGGTATGCTGATCTGTCGCTGACTTCTACGTGTGGTCATGATTCATTATTTCTATAGAATGGACAGTCGCTGGAAAATCAGATTTATGCTGGTTTCGTTCAAATCCTCCAACCGTTGCAGGTTTTTGTGCTGGGACCACGCCTATACTTAGCATTTGAGAATCTCACGCTAAGCTTGTGGCCAACTCCGACAGACCGATCAGCATGACATCAATTGCTTTCCAGGAGCGCGTCCAGGCGTCAACTAGCAGCAGTGCGTAACGCGGGAGATGCTCGATTGGGGACAGTCTGTAGGCAGCGGTTTTTGTTTTGCTTATTCAAAGTTTTGTCGTGGTACTACCGCAAAATCAACCCTTGGGATGCATGCTGCGTACTAATAGCCAGTTCGAGTGGGAAGAGAATTCGACACACTCGAGAGTTGGAGGTGTTATCGAAACAATCGCCGGGCCATGGATTTAGATCGATGAAAGATTAATCGGAAACAAGCCTCACCCAATGAATTGCGCGTCTAAAACGGCCAGCGGGAACGGCGGACTGGCTGGTACGTCCTAGGTCAGGGCATTCGCGAATTCAGAGTCGCACACAGGGCACTGAGGGCCCTTAGACTAGGTCGTACTGTCCTCCATAGAGTTTTCTCTCAATAGGACATAAATTGGAATTTAAAAAAACGGAAACAAAAGAGACAGGCTCACTATATATATGAGCATGCGGGGAGTTTTCACATAATAGTTGTCAAAACAGCAGCTGTAACACCTGGCGGCGACCTCCTCACGATGGGAAAACTACGCGTGTTCGACTCGGAGTCAGCTTTTTAGTGATGTTGAAATACGCACCATCATGAGCATGAGCACGGAAGGAACCTGCTAGCGACTTGTACGGACAGTACAGTCTAGTGCGCCCAGAGTTCAATAATTATTCAGTGATCGGGGAGATATAAGAGCTTCCAGCTCATGATGAGTAGTGAAATAGCACAACATCACATACCGGGCCTAGCACCACATGACTCACTGCGTCCGAATCACTTGACCTGATTTCAAATTAAGGGTCCCGGCAAAGGCCTAAATTTTGAAAAACTTGTACTGCAGTTTTTCATGCAACATTGTGGAGGGACTAGCTGTGATTCATATATCGGGTAGTGATTACTATGACCTCGTTGCTGTTGGGAAAGACTCGCAGCGGAGATTCGCTGTGGGGTTTCCGGTCTTTTCCGGTCCATTTTACGTAAGTTAGTACGTAGGCGTCTTATTATCGATTCGGAAAATTTGAGGCCAAGTAAGTTCAACGCTGTAACAGATACCATCCCTTACCGGTAAACAATATTCTGATATGTCCATTGATTCATATTGGTCTGGCCTTCCGCAGCGCACATGCATATGCTGGACATTTACTAGTAAAGTTGAAGTCAAGTCAAGTTGCACACGCCCTGTACTTCAACATTTGTACCGTGTAACATTATGATAGACTTCACATGGAACCCCGCAACCCGGTAAATGATTAAGGGAAACAAGCTGTCAGCAGGTGTCGTGACGTACCTCCAGCACATCTCTGATCGATTGGTGTGTTCGTCCACCGTGATGCCACGTTTCACAGCAAGGTCCGGAAGTACGGGTTTATCTCTTCGACAGTGTGGCCGGCCAAGTGCGTCCGCGCGCTCATGTCCTTTATAAATGCCCCACAATCCGTCGTTTAATCTTTACGTCGCTTCACACACCAACTCAAATGCCAGCCCCGCAATGGACGATCAAAGACCTTACTTATCGGGACTCATGGTGGAAAATTCGTGGTACGAGCTTTATTGAGTTCATACAAATTAAAATAACGTGCTTGACCGCCCAGCCATCCTGATGTTAAACATCTGTTTGATATTACCGCTCTGTCATCAACGCTCAATGGCCTTGATTCATCAACGATAAATAGTCAGTCATACACATCTGTTATCATGGTCATAGATGGTTGACTTGCATTGCCTTAGATCTGCAGATCTTGCCCGGATGGCGAGAGTACTTCCATCAACCTCAGGGCATGAAGTTAGGTAGGCTGCTGCCGACTCTACTGTAGCAACTCTATTCACGCTCGTTAGGAGCTATTAATTCCGCGCATGACATTGGCATCCTCGGCGTAAGCTGTAGCACTGTGTTTGTATTACCACAAAGCTCATGTTGGCTCTCAGGGAACTCCATTTTCTCCCTATGTGTCTGACCTATTAGGACGGCGGGCAACTATATTCATCGGGGCAGTCATCATGCTAGCTGGTGTTATCACACAAGCCTCATCCACGACCTTACAAGTCTTTCTGGCGCTCGTGTGCTTAGTATGATGCACATTCAAAAGAGTCATTCATATACTCCATACCCCATTTCTCAGTCGGCTTCGGGATGGCTTTTTCCATCAATGCTGCTCCCTTACTCATTAGCGAACTTAGTTATCCAACGCATGTGCGACAATTCACCCCATATCTCATTCATCGGCTCTAATTTTATTTTAAGCGCGGAAAAAATGACTTCTCTGTACAACTCTATGTGGTATTCTGGCAGCATCATCTGTATGTGAGGTCCGGTATCACACATTTGGTCTCTCATATGTCTGCAGCGGCCTGGATATCCTGGGTAGTTATGATGGTGCGGCGACGTCATCGTGGTCATGGAGGGTCCCTTCATTCGTTTCAAGCAGCCATTCCTGTCGTTCAGATGGGGCTGATATGGTGGGACCACTAGCTCATGTCCTGCTCAAAGTGACTCAACGCCTCCAGGTTCATCCCAGAGAGTCCTCGATTTCTAATGGCTAGAGGTTTGGTGAGCATTCATGAAGATACCTTCCATCGAGCAAATCATCGAACATTCACCTATTTCTTTTCAGGAATCGCAAGCTGCGCGCATTCTTGCTCAGTGCCATTCAAATGGGCGAGACGACCACAGTCCTCTAGTATCCTTCGAGATGGCTCAAATTCGACATGCTTTGAACGTTGAACGGGAGTTTGCATCTGGCAAATCATACTTGAGGTGCTTTCGACTCCGGGCAACAGACAACGCATGTTTACTATTATATGGATCACAGTATTCTCGCAGTGGAGGTTTGATCAATTCCGTTCTAATTTGAGGACTGGCATTGATACCCGTCTCAGCGGCAATGGTCTTGTGTCGTATTATATCAACACAGTCTTGAATGGGGTGTACGTTTTGGAGGACATCTGATGGTACATGGCCTGATAGACGTTTCAATAGCGGGATCACTCAGACTAGAACGAAAGCAGCAATTAACGGCTGTCTGCAGGTTTATCCATGGTTCTCAGAAGCCGAACTCAAAATTGATGCGTAATTCGCGCGTTCAGATTTTCAATTTAGCTAGCGCGCTGGTAGGCACGATGATGGTGGACAAACTGGGCAGGAGGAAGGTTTTCTTGATTTCAAACATTGGTATGCTGATAGGTCAGTACCGTTCTGTGATGCTGAATTGAAGGCTTATCATCTGTCCAGCCTTCTCCATGTGGACGGTCACGACCGCTCTTTTTAGCCAATCCAGGAATGTAGTAGCTGCGAGAGGCATGTTCAACATCCTACACATATGCTGGTACAAGCTAATAATCAAACTCGAACAGCTACTGTACGCTCATTTTTATGTACTTTTTTTTCTATGACTTTGCGTACACGTCGATGCTTGTGTTGTACACACTCGAGATTCTACCTTATAATATTCGTGCCAAAGGGTTTGCAATTATGGTCGGTCGCTTTCGCTGTCTCTGCATGCTGCCTAACATCGCGTACAGAATATTACACTCTATTCCACCAACGCTTTGTCCTCGCTCATAAATCCTGTGGCATTGAATGCCCTAGGATGGAAATACGTAAGTCGTTAGATCTCATTCTTCTGATCGATCGACCTTATTTTGTACAGTACCTCTTTTACTGCGGATGGCTTGGCCTGGAGCTCGTATTCGTGATAGTTTATATCGTCGAGACGAGAGGTGATTGTTATCTCTTCGCCTCGTCGAGCTCTCATGAACTGTTTTTTTTGTCAGCTTGTACTCTTGAAGAAACCGCTGCTTTGTTTGACGGCGTTAAAGTCCGTCGAGGTATCGTACAACGGACTGGTGAAGCTGCCATAACCTTGGACAGAATGTCACTATGCCCTGAACTTCGGGATGGTCCTGGAACGGTGCAGACCTTGCGTTCTGCTTCGCGATCGAATTTTGAACCTCAGTCTGAAGAATTTGTTGTTGCGTTTACCAGATAAATTCACGATCGCAGTTCACAATCATTGTATATACTGAGAATACTCAAATACTGCAGAGTAGTATGTTGTTCGGAATTGGCTGATTAGGGCGAACAGACAGATAAAAGCGGCGCATTATTCTTATCAGATTTCGAGGTCATTTTGCCGACGTTGTGCACCTTGGAGACCATGATGGTCTATTTCCTCCTTCGCCACCTCCGGCTACGACATAACGCCTCCCTGCTCAAGTACAGGCGCTTGCAGACTTGTCATGGATTATCACTGAAAATTGATGCAACGGAGGTTGGCTAGATATGCGTTTGTGCGTTTGCTATGCATTTCCGCCAATCGTCAAAACAGGAACGGGGGCAAAGATGTCCTTTCCATTGCGCTCATTTAAAGCGCTAGAATGGTGATAGCTTATCTGAGAGGAACAAGAAGAAACATCATTATCACGCCACATTTCGTGTTTCTCAGGTTCGTGGAGCTACATAGTCGAAGGTCTTGCCTGCGGCGCTGGGGCAAGAAGTCATGAAACGATCAAAGAACCGCTGCCATTCTCAGAAGATTGTCGTCATTGCAACACTGGTGAGCTACTACAACATGTAGGAGATACTGACTTTACTGATAAATAATTCAAGTTAACATGATTGCTCGCTTACATGACATGTATCAGCAGTATCAGTCTCCAAGCTGTCACCTTTTTGGCAGTCAATATCACCAGCATGGTGATTGCCACAATGATAATGGGACATCTTTCAGTTGGTAAGTTTTGATCATGAATGTCAGACTTTAGTGCATGAGACTCATTGACAAATACCAAAGGATGTCATTTTTTTGGCACCCATCCATGCACTTCTGAGTTTGGGGGTCTGAGCCTGAGATAACATCAGGAAATTCACACATTCCTTAACATGCTTAATCAGCTTAACTCACTTATCTCAAAACTTGTTTGCTCTCTCTCACATCATTCACCTGGCATATCTTATATTTTTTGAGTGCGAAATACAATAAAACATGTATATTAATATATCTCAACTTTTTTTTCTGAATTCATTCACATTGAAATTTTGGACAAGTAGATTCAATTTCACCAAGGCAGTTAAGTGTAAATAAGTCCGCATAAGGGCACGTCAAGGAATGTGTGAATTTCCTGATGAATTGACTTGTAGTAGTCATGAATGCCAAGAGTTGGATGCTTCCTACTGTATGGGAGGCCATTGTGTTATATCTCACAGCCTATTGCCCAAATGGTATTCTGTCTGGGAGCTTTAGTTTCATAAGGATCATGTGTACCTCAATTATTGCTCTCTGGTTTTACATAATCTAGTAGTACTGCATTGTATTTACACAGTGGCAAACTACTAGGCACAGTACTGTTCCCACAACCTTTGTTCTCCCTTTTTTCATTCATAGCCTTCCACTACCTTCATTCTTGGTCATGTAGTTATGCAGGCATGTGTAAAACAAAGACTGGGATATATCTGACTGTGCAAATTGATGAGGCATCTATACTCTATCAAGATATGTTCCTCTTATCTATCATTACATACTTATCATACACATTTCATCCACGTTCATATTTTTGTTCTCCGTTCAAACGATCCTCTAATATTCAGCGTCCATAGAATTCTTTTCCCTCAGTCTTTCCAACTAAGACTGAGGTGAGCTACTTACTATGACTTGAACATCATACTTAGTACTAACAATGTATAGTTCTCACTCTTTTGTTTCTAGGTATGAACCTGTCATAGTGTAGTCTTTCCAACTAAGACTGAGTTCTCACTCTCTCGTTTCTAGTTCGACCGCCTCCGTTCTCTCACATACTCATCATATACAGGCTTGATTTGGTGCTGTACATTTTGCATTGGTTTTCAGCAGGGTTACACAGCACTGACTATTGTTACGAACTGGGGTGGTGTCACCAGCGACAGTGATAAGACACAGACGGTCTGCTGGGAGGTTCGACTACGTTCAAAAGAGAACGAGGACTACTACTTAGGAAAGGTTCCAAGTAGGATCAAGGGTTCAGTTGAAGAGTTGTGACTCTAAGATGATCGGTAGAATAGAGACTAAGGCTAAGGAGTGCTTATACTTAGAGATGATTCAGACGACTTAGGTTGGAGACCTAAGCAAAGGATATTCCAGGTAAAACCCAGTAAGATTAAAGTAAAGTATACAAGCATAATACAATGTGCTTAAATAAGCCAATATGTGCGCACAGACCAAGAGAGACGTGAGAACATAAGTGCGTATCCAAAGAAGGAAGGCGACTATAGTACAGATGCGTTGAGCATATGAGTCAGAGTTACATTACATAATATACAAGTAAAGGAGACGAAAAATGAATAGGGGCACATATGACTGTAACAACTATGCTTTATGCACATTTGTGACATTTTAGCCCAATTGCTGGAGGCAGAGAACAATGAGGTGCACAAAGGCAAAAGGTACTGGGGGTGGTGAGGAGTGGGTGGATTATGTATGGAAAGATGTGCTCTGAGGAGTTTGTTAGCAGCCTGGGTAGGAGAGGTGAGTTATCCATTCATTCCATTTAGACCTTCCCTACTTTTTGTTTTTAACTTTTCTGGTTTCATGCTAACATAATGTGACCATGTTGAGTGGCCTTGGATATGCTATTATACTCCCCAACCTGAGTGAGAGCATTTTTGATATCACAGTTGTGTAGTGACAAAACCAGATGAGTTTGCACCTTTGGCGAAGTGTGTACCTCACTGTGCCTTTTTTGTGCCTTTCATGTTTGACTGCACTTCATTGTGCTTCATTGTGTTTTTGTTGTGCTTCATTGTGTTTCATTGTGCTTAATTGTGCTTAATTGTGCTTTGGTGCTACTGTGTGTACACTAGCATGTGCATGCTTAAGCACGCCTCAGAGGCGCTTGGATGCACATGTAATAGTGGAGAGGTTAGGGATTTCTCAAGTGAGCCTCATGGTGTCTTAGCAAGCTTGTTTTTCTTATCATATAATGGACCCTTTTCATGTAATTTTCCCTCAGTCATTCTCTCATCCTTCCTTTGGATAGTGGCTGAGGTATGCACTTACTGTCATTAATATTTACTTTATATCTGACTATGTAGTAGACAGTATACACCACTTTTACTTAGTTTTGTCATGTAGAACCTGGATTAACCAAGTAGATCTGACAATGTCTTCAGCAACAAGTTGTTGAGATCACTTCAGTGTTCATTCATTCTGTGAGTGACTGTTCCATTAGCATCAACTTTAATCTGATTGGGCCCACATGTGTGAGTGACTTGACTTCCTCTTTCTTATGCAAATACTAAGAGCTAGTTTGGTAACCTAAGGTAACATGAATTTGCCAGCCAAGGATGTTATGTAATATCGGCATAGCAGTCCTGGTTTGAAGCCCGATGATGGAGCTTGAACTTCCCTTTCACCAGAATGTCTGGCTGTACAATGCCTCGATATACAACTAAAAATCTACAAGATCGGAATCACATCTGGGCTAGTGTTGTATCTATAGTGTTATTAGCTCAAGTCCACATTCTCTCTATGGCTCAGGGGTCATCATCATCTCATACAGACAGGGCTGTCTGGACCAACACAAAAACTGACCACTTTCTCTTATATCTGTTCAACAATCAGGACAAGGTCGGTGACACTGGGAACTTCAAAGATGTAACATACAATGGTGCTGCAGAGGCTATTTCTGAGTACATGCAGCATGGTCCACAGAAGACAGGGGTGATGTGCAAGACAAAATGGGCATCGGTATGTCATATATTGATATATCCTTTAGTTATATACTAATAAGAGATCATATAGTTAAAACAGACATATAATGCTATTCAGAAATACCGCCAGCAGTCTGGTGTACACTGGAATAATACCACAGGGGCTAACATTCAGGGTGATGCTGCAGCATCAGTATGGAATGAATATGTTTCAAAGAAGGTATGTCAAGTTCACTAATATTTTATTAATGGTCTCATTGCTTTATTACAGGGAAATTCAGTCATGCATCTATTTCGCATATCAGGTTGGAGACACTATGAGCACATGGATAACATAATACCACAAGGTAGTGGTCCATGAGGGCGTACAGGGTACCAACCTCACACTGCTATCCCCCCTCCCTTAAGCTCCAGCTCCAGCACTGGTGTTCCAACTGAAGATATTACTACAGGTTCCATTGCTGCTTCCACATCTACTGGTCTCAGTGCCACTGCCCCTGTGGTGGCTACCGCCACTTCTATCCCTACTTCTCATCGTCCTGCCTCTGTTACAAGCAGTAACAAATGCTCTCACTCTGACATGATTTATGAATCAACTGTACCACTTCCTTCTACATCTGTTTCTATGCAACGAGAACCTTTTGATCAGATGCTGCTGCCGCTGCCGCTGCCACTGCCACCTTGCTCAGACTTAGGCTCCCGCAAGAAGGCAAAAACAACATCAGGCTGTGCACAGACTTGTAGTGGCATTGGTAATACTGATGCCAAGATGGCAAAGGCCTCCTCTACTGTAGTCACAAAGGCTACCACTGCGGTAGCTATGATGGGGTTCCAGAGCTCTGTAAATCACCTGACCGATGTAATTTCAGAGTGCATGGTCTATCCTGAGGATCGGGTGATGGACCAATGCTCAAGGGCCATGCATATGTTGCAGGTTGAGGATGCTGACTGGTCATTTGAGGAGCAGTTGATGATGCAGCAAGTTTTTTCTATGGACCCTGCAGCTACTGATATATACACGCAAACTACTGACAAGTACATGTGCCATGCTTTCATTCTCTCAACCCAGCGGCTGGGAATTCAACCTACCGTATTCCCTCCTGGGCCTAATTAGTTGTACAATTGTCTTACTAGCAGCACTATATCAACTTTGTTTGTCACATGAATGAATATATAGATTGTACTATTACATGTCATTGTCACTATTACTGAGGGAATCATCTAAGAAACCGCGCTGCTGCAAGATGCCCTGATAGTCCTCCCACATGCTGTGGGCAATACCATCATGCACTTCCCTCATGCCTCCATCAGACTCGTCATCCTCATCAGGGATCCCTTGGTGCTCAGGGTTATCATAGTCAAAGTCTCCATCGGCATTGTCACCCACAAGAGTTCCTTCGTTATGATTGTGGGCATGTATGAAATTATGGATAGTGCATAGAGCGGCAGGAATACATGCCTAGATGGTGATGGGACATTCAGGTGACAATAAGAGAAAGAAAAAACAGTATAAAGATTGAAGAGAACATGAAAATGATATACAACTACAGATATGGCATAGGGTGAGGTATACGTGCCTGGATATTCATAGGATATTCAGGTGACAGTAAGAGAATGCAAAAATGGTGTTTTAACACGCCAAAGATACGCTCAATCACATTTTGAGCAGATGTGTGTTGCAAATTAAACAGTTCTTCTTTATTTGTAGGTCTATGAACATAGAATAGACATTAGAAGACTTTAAGTACAAAGAAAATAAAACACACCTGATATTGGCACATCCCCATTCTGCTAGATGATAGCATACACTGCAGTATGGGACTAAGAGCTCATTGCACAAAGGGAACCCTGCATCAGCTAGAAAATTGTCATATACCATACTTCTGATCCCAGATCCAATCATATCCAATCAGATCTGATCGATTCTATTTCCATCCGGTCCACAGATCCTGTCTGGATTGCCCATCCAAACGTGCCCACTTCTCGCGCCCTAACTCCCTTGTGGATATCTGTGTCTATCTCCTTTCATCATTCCTCCTGTTTCTGGTATCCTGGCTGTGTATATTTCTGTCCTGTGTCACTGATCTATTACCTGTGTTTCATTTCTGATTCATGCTTACTGATCCGCTGTGCATTAACTAATAGACTTCCATTATACATCGTACATAGCCCTTGGTCCCGGACTCATTGATTATCCGTACTAGATACTTACAGTATATAAACCACTTGTAGATCTCCGTAGAACCTTAGTTCAAATATCATCTTAGATTCTGCTCATTCTGTTTCCTCTGGACTTGAGTTACTTTCTGCTCTAGTCATCTTCCGAGACTTGGGATTGATTCCTTTAGTCTATACCTCCGACTCTATCTTCGGATAGTCTACCTCTGTTAGTTTCTAGTTAGGAACTCGTTCTGAAGCTAGCCTTAATCCTCATTCCATCTCTATGCTCCGGATAACCTTCGGACGTCCGGACCCGTCACACAACTCCTTCCAGATCTTTGGACGTATACCTACCCTCTGAAATAAGAGGCATTACTCGGGAAAGGGGCACAGTGCATGAACTGAGGCCAAAGCCCTTCGAATCTCACCCTTTGAGTACAGTCTTAACAAAAATACTTGTCAGGAGGGACATATAAGCCACCAGAACGAGCCTCATCATAGAGGCGTGCATCTGTAACCAATCCCTCCCAGCCAGTAAGAGCATATGAGAATTTGAGGTTGAAATCGCAAGAAAAGAGACAGTTTTGCAACACAAATCCTTTGTGATTTCAATACACAGGGTGATCAGATGATGGGGGGTGTGCATGGATGTGACTACCATCGATTGCACCGATGGCATCCTTATCACGTGAGGTATGTAGAACCCGCTACCTTAGCAAACAATCTCATCCAAGCGTGTCACGAATTCCAAATACAAATCATTACTCTTTTCTCAATTTCCCTAAAGCGTCTAAACCCAGCGCTAAGACAAACACAAACTCCATCGAAATCCCTATAACCGCTTCTATAACCAAACTTCCTGATGAAGATGAAGAGATCTTTTATGATGCTATCGGATAAGATAAAGATAAGATAGTATCACGTGATCTTAGAACCTTCTAGAATATGATGTCATAACAATGTCACAACCATCACATCGTACGATTCTCATTTCTATTTTTTGATTGGCTAGTAATTTCAAACTCAGTTGATATCTCAGTTTCAATATGTGTATATAGTTAGCTAGTTTCGCTGTAGTAGTTCTTTAGTTCAAACCTCTTGTATCTACAACTGTAGCAATCCAAGACGTCCTTGCTCCTCTTCTCTTTGTGATAACCTTAGTTTGAGTCCTAGTCTCTGCCCTTGCGTTAATTTGTTTGTGGGTTGTGACAAAGCGCGACCCATCCACACAACTCCATTTTCTCACTAATCTCCATCGGCATCCTCAACACGCTCTCCTTATGCAGCTCATTAATATCACACCTCTCTGAACACAGCACAAACCTCCCAAGCCCTCCCTCCCATCCAGCAAATATACATACAGTCGGTGGTCACTCTGCATGGAAATAGTACATCGTTGACGAACACACGTCAATGAGCATATAGATATGTCCCGCATCTGGTCCACTAGTATCTGCTTGTTTTGTTTTGTCGTATTGTTCAAATGCACCTCCTTGTTTTGCGCTTTGTTTGGGAACCGAGAACTGTGATCTGCTCAGCGTGAAAGACATTCTTGGGAAGTGTCCTCTAGCAGCATCATATATGTGCATCTCTGCCTCTGTGATGCTGATGACCCCCTTCACTCCGATAAACCATGGTTGTGTGCGGATGATACGTCCCAAATGGTGGAAAATGAACATCCAAGGGGAAAGAATGAGGAGCATGATTCCGATTACGATGAGCGTGATGCCTCCCACTCGGCTGCTGGTCATTACAATACCCAGCCCAATGATAAGAATTGGCCACGAGAGGTATGGAAGGACACCGATAATGCTCCTTCTCAATGAATCTGTGGTCACAAATGTAATCTCCAGGAAATCTTTCCATCTGATGGCTGCCACCCGACACCCATCAACCACAAGAGCTCCATTCTTTGTGATACCAGCGACCTGGATCTCCGGTAGAATATCCCAAAGGTTGGCGCAGTAAATATCGTCGTCAGAGTACCAGCATGCCGTCTTGGTGATGGTTGAGGGCAACATGCATCAGGAAATTCACACATTCCTTAACATGCTTAATCAGCTTAACTCACTTATCTCAAAACTTGTTTGCTCTCTCTCACATCATTCACCTGGCATATCTTATATTTTTTGAGTGCGAAATACAATAAAATATGTATATTAATATATCTCAACTTTTTTTCTGAATTCATTCACATTGAAATTTTGGACAAGTAGATTCAATTTCACCAAGGCAGTTAAGTGTAAATAAGTCCGCATAAGGGCACGTCAAGAAATGTGTGAATTTCCTGATGTGGATACCATGCGCTCAACGATACGATCATTATCATTGGCCATTGACAACCTCGCAAGAGCGTGCAACTCGTCCTCTGAACGGCTTGGCTGAATTCGGTGCTCAAAAAAGCTCATAAGCACATACACACGCTGAGCCTTGTACGCCCCACTGGCGATAGAGTTTTTGCTCATTGTATCCAGCTTTGGTAGTGGAGGAGTAACACCAGGTGCTAGATCTGCCGTACCGTATCGCCATATAGCTGATTTCAAGAGTGTCAGGCGCTCCAGTCTCTCAAGCGGGTCCTTTCCGCTGTATGCGTTGACGATAGCCTGTTCGATACATATCTTTGCTCTAGACCGTGCGTTTTTGGCTTGCCCATGTCATTATAGCAAGTGATGGTTTCATCTCGCGTGACTGGGAGCTGCTGGTACATCCTAGCCTGTCCTGTTGAAAGCGTCAAATGAATATTAGAAACCCACAGGACTTTCGAATTGTCTGGACTCACGGTGAACAGACATACACGAGTAAAGGTGTTACCTGGTATTACAGCGACACTCAAGCACTAGTACCTTTGTATTACGCGGGCCATAGCTTCAGACCTCGGAACTTATGCTTGAATGCCGGGGGAACAGCTGACGAATTTATACCCTACCATAAGGTTCGGGTGGACCCTGACTGTGATGCTAGTGGAAAGAGGGTCAGGCAGGCAGCTTAAAGTGGGATAGCTTAAATTTTGGGCGTCACCGCAGCATCAGTTGATAGGGAGATGAGGATCGTATTTGAAGACTAGTGGCTTGGAGCTACAAGTTCATGGGCAATTATACCCAAAGGGCACTTTGCCATGCTTCCTTGGCCGTGCAGAACAGCTCTAAAAATAAAGTGAGTGCAGAAATTTTTGAAATTAGCTTGTATTCAAATCTACCTCGAGCGCACGCTCAAATTTCAAATTTGGCCGTTCGTTCTGTGATTGAACGGTTCTGTGCTTACTATGGAGGCAACCGTAGACTGCGCGTGTCAAAGTCAGCAACCTCAACTGACATCCAATTCAAAAGGTAATACTCAGCGTTATCGGATGGCATGTCTGAGGCCTAGGAGTGGCTGAGAGACTAGCTATGATTGGATCCTTTGCCCATCAGTGGGGTTGGTGTTGCAGCTGCGCTGTGTACAGTCACTAGGCTGGCACAGCGGAAAAGTCGTTCCTGACTCCCACGGTCTGAGTCGTCAGTAGTCCAGAGATTCTGAAAGCCGTCATCTGTCGGCAACGCCATATTGCATGCTTATGCACCTCCACATCCTGCTGCAAATATTACTACTAATGATATACTCACGTACAGTTTCCAGTTCATGGTCTTCGCAGTCCTCGCCACACGCACGCACCTCTATCTCTAGCAGACGAACCGACATGCACGCCACTCCGGTACCCTCGTGGGTATTCCGATGTTTGATATGTCTGTCCTTTGTAAATTCTAGAGCGTGAGATCTTATCTGTGGCTTATTTGGCGTCACTCATGGAGCAAGGCTTGGAAGTACTGTGGGCCGAGATGATTGGTAGGGGTGGACTTGGTACAGTTAGCTACAGAACAAGTCTGTCGCAGGGTGGGAGGAGCATTTGGATAGCCTTGGTCTACTTAATATCCATAATATAATCTCCACTATAAGTAGTGGCGGATTCGGGATTTGGTGCTAGAGTCAGATGCCAGGTTTCTGATATCATTGACAAGCAAAGTACATGTTCAAAGTGACTAGCAAAACAATCTCATCCAAGCGCAATCCATTCACACGCCTCCATTTTCTCACTGATTTTCGTCGGCATCCTCAATACGCTCTCCTTATGCAGCTCGTTGATATCACACCTCTCCGAGCACAGCACAAACCTCCCAAGCCCTCCCTCCCGTCCGACGAATATACACACAGTTGGCGGTCGCTCTGCACGAAAATAGTACATCGTCGAGGAGCATGTGTCGATGAGCGTATAGATGTGTCCTGCATCTTGTCCACTATCCGCTAGTTTTGCATCGTCGTATTGTTTGAGCGAACCTCCTCGCTCTGTGCTTCGTTCGGGAACCGAAAACTGTGATCCACTCGGCGTCAAAGACATTCTTGAGAAGTGTCCCCTAGCAGCACCATACAAGTGCCTCTCTACGTCTGTGATGCTGATGACCCCTTTCACTCCAATGAACCATGGTTGTGCGCGGGTGATACGCCCAGACTGATGAAAAACGAACAGCCGAGGGGAAATGAAGAGGAGCACGATTCCGATCACAACAAGCGTAATGCCTCCCACTCGGCTGCTGGTCGCAATAATACCTAGCCCGATGATAAGAGTTGGCCACGAGAGATACGGAACGAAACCGATAATGTTCCTCCTCAACGAATCTGTGGTGGCAAACGCAACCTCCGGGAAATCTTTCCATCTGATGGCTGCCGCTCGACACCCATCAACCACAAGAGCTCCATTCTCCGTGACACCAGCGACCTGGATCACCGGTAGAATATCCCTAAGGTTGGCGCGGTAAATATCGTCGTCAGAGTACCAGCACGCAGTCTTGGTTATGGTCGAGGGCAGCATAGATATCATGCGCTCAGCAATACGGTCGTTGTCGTTGGCCATTGACAGCCTCGCAAGAGCATGCAAATCGTCTTCCGAGTGGTTTGGTTGAATCCGGTGCTCAAAAAAGCCCATCAGCGCATACACACGCTCAGCCTTGCACGCTTCACTGGTGATGGACTTCTCGCCAATCATATCCAGATTTCGCGGGGGAGGAGTAACACCAGGTGCTAAAGCCGCCGTACCGCGCCGCCATATAGCTGCTTTTAACAGTGTCAAGCGCTCCAACCTCTCAAGGGGATTCTTTCCGCTGTATGCGTTGACGATAGCCTGTTCAATATCGTAGTTTGTATAGGCCAGTTTGGCCAGCTCAAACAACGACAAAGGCATAACGGCCTCCCGGTCTCGGAACTTGTAGCAAAGGCGAGGGCTCAGCAGCGCTTCGGGCATAGTCCATACCCGCTCTCCCCATCCTCTCCAGCATTCGTTTTCCCCAAGCGCAGATTTTCCGAGCATGATCATGGTCACCTCTGCTCCACGGTAGACATCTGCCATGCAGTACAAATCCATGTTCTTCTCTGACGGCGTATCTCCTAAACACTCCAAGTCGAGCCAATACGCATCGCATTTCTGTCCGAGTACTGCTGCACGAACCTCCTCTATGAACTGAGCCTTCTCCGACTCCTGATCTGGGCCTTGAGTGTAGGCATCAATGGCACGGTAAGAGATGGCGATGAATTTGGTATGGATGATGATATCGCAATCTGCACACGGGACCCATTCATTTTGGACCGGGTCGCGAATAATAAGAAGTCGAGGATGAAGGGTATGTGTAGGGACGTCCATCTCGCCTTCCTCGATAGTGCGCGAAGAATATTCCATAGGTGAACGAGCTGCCCATAGCTGACCACGGAACCGGCGAGCATACGGTTTGTAGTACCCAGTGTCATACACTTCCTTATCCTCCCCAATGTCATCCATTATGTCGGTGGAAGCGAAAATCTGTGCGAGCACGGAGCCAACTGACCAGGAGAGCTTCACAGTAAGCAGCGATGTGAACCACGACCATAAGACAATCCATTTAGAAATGTTCCACCCTCGAAAGGGAGAATTGTCTGTCAGCCATATGGCGGTTCTGCTTGCCTGGTTGATGTGGTCGCTGATGGCAACTTCGGATTTACCGAGGGGAGTGACGGCTTGCACGACGAGCTTTCGACAGACCCCAGTGGTAGGGCTGACATATCTCTGCTCTGTACCGTGCGTTTTTGGCTTGCGCAAGTCATCGTAGCAAGTGATGGTTTCATTTCGCGTGACTGGGAGCTGCCAGCGCATCCTGGCTAGTCCTGTTGAAAGCATCAAATGAAACTCAGAAACCCATAGGACTTTCGAGCTGTCTGGACTTACGGTGAGTAGAGATACACGAGCTCAGTCGGGATGTTACTTGGTATTACTTTCCGGACATCCGAGCACTAGTACCTTTATACTACGTGCTATAGCTTCAGGCGCCCGATCCTATACTTGAAAACCGGGAAAACGGCTGACGAGTTTAAACCCTATCATAATGTTCGGATCCCCAACTCCCACATTAGTGGGAAGAGGGTTTTGTCGGATCATGACCCGCAGGAAGCTGTACGTCGATGTGTTAGTAAACTTGTACGGTTAATGAATCCCCGATACCTATGGGAGGAGGTCTAGTCGATTTTAAACTTACTGTTCTGTCAACCCTTCTGCAAACACAGCCACGCCTTCCACATGTGCGACTTGAATTCACTCCTCCCGAACACCTGCTTCAGTGGGAGAGGGTTCTCTAAATGACATGCCGTCTATCAAGCACTCGAACCCTAGGTGTAGAGTTTCCTAATGAAATTAAGTTATATAAATAAATTGAAGGAAAGGAGGCGGAAAATTACAGTGCTGTGAAAGGACTCTCGAACTAGGTAAATGTCAGTCTGTGCTGGACTGGAGGCCCTTTCTCGTTCGTCCGGCTCAAGGTCACTCGTTATTCGCGCGACTCGCGTTTGGGCTGAAGGTCTTGGGCGTATATTGAAATGTCGAACTGCCATTGAATGCTTCAACACCAGTGAGGCCTGAGCTCTCAACCCCCCTCACCTGAACTGCATTCCAACACACCCATATCCACACAAGTCTTGTCTTCTCCTACCGCTCATCCTGTCCACCATCCTCGATCCTTGTTATTTTGCTTCATCCCACCATCATGACCGGTCACGGTAGCTTAGAAGGCCGATATATCAGACTTGAACGAGGGTCCCACATCACCTAATTTGTTTTGTGCCTCATCTTCGCCCCCTCTCTACAGTTATCAGGGTAATCTATTTTCCACTCCTTTTTACCGTCGGGGCGCCTATATAAATATATTTAGAAACAACTAGATTAGACATACACTTGGCATCACAAACATGCACGCGCACCATATCACGAATATGATCCTTACGATGGTTGGACATTACACGACCCACATGGACATGCGCTATGATTGCATATTGCTCTCTAATAAACATAGAGAAGTTCTCGACAAGTTGCAGTAGGCTGGGAACAGTAACTGGCAAGAAACTACGAGCGAGGCAGGAGAGACAGATTATGAAGCATTCAGCATCAATAGAACAGAAGCCGTGATACAAAAAGTGTTGTATCAGAAAAAAGCACCTATGCGGCAATGCTCGGAAGAGTGGATGCAAGATGACTAAGACCTGACTGGGTAAGTATAAACTGGCATCATGTGATCGTGCAGACTTCCTAAACCAAGTGAAGCAGGAATATGAGCGTAAGGTACCCTGCCCTCCACACTCCATTCTAGGTATATTATGAAGACGCATGTGATTCCATCCTTTGCAATAACCGGACAAAGTGAACCGGGCGCGGGGAGAGGCGAGGCGCTTTTGACTATCAACAGCGGGCTTGAGCCCTGGCTTGTCCGCAACCTTGTCATTAGGCTTTGCAAGAGAACACCTGAATACCTCACTTGCCATGAAGAGTAGGACTATGAGCAGCCTTACAATTCACGTTTCGCCATGCATGAGAGACGAGCCCCTGATGCTTGGTGCTGATTGTGAGAGATGGATAATCAGTACGATATCAATCACTTGCCATTCTCAACGTACACAACCAAAACAATTCCACCATGTGCTAGAGATGCGGTGAGAATATCAGCGGTACTTAAATACAACTTTGCGGGAGCAGTCAACTTGTTCGAACTAGATTCAGCGCGTTTGTAGCCGAAATGAGCATAGCCTGTGCCTGCATTCATTAACCGAATAAGTCTATCAGAGAAATCGAGAAGAATACACTTTTCCGAGGTGTGAACCAAGAAGCGAACATCGATTTTCATCACTCAAAGTCACCGAAAATATCCCGCTGAAGAATGGAGGGGTGCCCGATATACGCAAACACGATCTAGGAGGTATGGGAGGTAATCTTAGCAAAACTGTTATCATTGTCGGAAGCAGGAAGGATCGCAGTAGCTCGGTAAGTTCTTCCACTGACAGCCAATGAGTCGGAGATAGCCCTATCCTTATCGCACTTCTGTACCCTCTCCAGTCTAACTTGGGGTTTGACAGTTACCCTACACACGTTCCATGCTATACATGTATTTTAATGGTGTAGTGAGATTGGTTATATACGCACGAGGAAAATATTACTGCTACCTTCCGTGCATATGTGTGATCCAGCGTGCGTGCTTAGATGCTTGAACGACATGTTTGATACTCGGGATTGGATCTGCTGAGGCGATAGGGAAGTGAGGAGAGCGGATACCTGAAGTACAGGGTCCAATTGAATTGCAGAAACCAATCGAGCTGCTTCATACTTACGTCAAATTTTAGCCACGTGACCTAACATTTTGATCTTAACTGTTAACACTTGCTGTATCTTAGACCACGACACACTTGTACCATAGCGCTACCCGCAAGGGACAGTCGATACCACATAGCCATGTCAGACTGGGGTAAACACATGAATTTGTTTCATCATATCTTTCACAACGCTCACTACGATCAAGCACAGAATCCGACGATGCTCCTGCTCCTGCTGCGCGATCGATCGCGACTAAGAAACCCGTAAAGAGTAAATGGGAGGGTGAAGACGAAGAAGAATCATCTCCAGCAGTATGTCACTACCATTTCCTCCCTTATTCACCTCACTGATCTTACTAGAGCGACTGGGATGCATCCTCAGATGAATCCTCGGATGACGACGATAAACCAGCAGCAGCACCCGTAGCACCCCCAAAAAAGAAGGGCACAGTGAAACAAAAGATAGCAGAGAAAGAAGCTGCGAAAGCTGCGCGAGGGGATGATGATGATGTGGAATATGACGAAGACTCTGTCCTTGATCCGCGCGAGAAGGCGAGGTTGGATAGGGAGCGGGAGATTAAAGCTGATTTGGATAATGCTGCTGCGCTTTTTGGGGCTGCTGGTCTCGGAGGTGTGTCTTAGGCTTGGAGTTGAATTTAGGCTTTGTGTTTGAGCGTTTTGAGCTGATCTCTCCGCGCCCAGGCACTTCATCCGAGCTAGACGCACTGATCTCCTCTAATCCCCGCACAAAAGAAGATTTTCAGGATTTTTCAACAAGAATAATCGAGTTCGTCATTAAGCGACATCAGAACAAGCCACTGTACGCGTCATTCGTGGAGCATCATGTCCGAGAGCTCTGTCAGCCTTTAAAGGACGTGGAGATCAGGAAAGCCGCGAGTGGGCTTACGACACTTGCTAATGAGAAGCAGAGAGAGCAGAGAGATAAGACGAGCGGGAAGAAGAAAGTTAAAGCTGCTGTGAAGCCTGTCCTAGGCTCGGCAAAAGTCGCGAATAAGTGAGTGTATCGTCTATAACGGTCGCCGCGATCGCTGATCGGTCCTAGATTTGATACGGGGGTGTACGATGAAGCGCTGGATGATTTTGGTACAAACCAAGATGATTTCATGTAGAATAGTAGTATCTGCGCATCTACCATATTACGTCTGAGTAGATTTTTGTCTTTTTAGTATGAGCTAGTATATCAAAGCTCAGTCGTCCTCGTCCCCTTCGTCTTCGCTTGTTTCGTCATCGTTGACGAGGCCTACTAACCCTCCGCCTTCTTTTTCCTTCAGAACGCGCCCGGCTTCGCTCAGCTTTGAGGCGAATGCTCTCCGTGCGCCCGAGTTGGCGCCAACGTCCCATATCTGTAGTTTTGCCTTAGAGCCTGCTGCAGCGATCGTAAGGGGATCGTCTGGCGAAAACACCGCTGAGAAGACTTTGCCCTAAAATCGCGAATCAGTATATGATGTTGATTGCGATAACAGAATCAAATGAAATACTGACCACTTCCATATCCCTCGACGCAACCATACTGACAACAGGCTTGCCTCCAGCGGTCTGCTCTACGTTCCACACTTTGACGAGTTTATCCGTCCCTCCCGTGCATATACAACCTCGCAGCAATGGGTTTACGTCAAGAGCCGATACGGCACCATCATGAGCAGAGAGCGTAAACCGTGCAGGTGAGGGGGATTTCATATCCGTAGGAAGCGCACGAGCATCAAAGTTAAGTACGAGACCATTTTCTAACGAGACCTACAAGTCCATCAACGATCCAAACATCTGACAACGAATCAAGATTGACACTCACATAAAACGCATGCGTTTCCCAGGGATCCCATCGCAAAGCCTCGACATCAGCACCAAGCACAGCCCCAACACCTGTATCTGGCGCCCTAGAATCAAACACCCGAACCGTCCTATCATAGCTTCCAGACAAAAGCACCGTTGGTTCCTTCTCGTTCCATTGTACGGCTTGCACTTTATCTTTGTGCACTCCAAAGCTCCTTATCGCACCCTCCCCATCCACGATCGGACGAGACAAATCCCATAGCTTCACCGTACGATCCGCGGATGCGCTTGCTAGCATGTGTCGATGCGTGCGGTTCCATGAGAGCCCGAGGACGGCGTCAACGTGATATTTGTCTGATGAAGGTCGGTGTTTTGTCTTTTTACGCTTCTTTTTACCTGTGCCCGCTGGCACAGGTACATGTGCGGCTGTTTTATCAGGTCTGCCGAGGATCATGTCAGGGTACATGCTTTCCATGACGTCTAGTGACCATATTTCGATTTCAGGATCGAGCGTACCGACTGCGATGTAGTTCCCGAATTTTGGTGGGGTGTCGGTTTGCATTTCTGAGGATGCGGGTGGGAAGTCTAGCCATTCGAGGCAGAGGGGGAAGTTGGGGAGCATGAGGTCGTGGTGGACGTAGAGGTTGTCTTGGGATTCGTCGTAGACGTAGATCTCGAGTTGGGAGACGTCGTCTTCGGTTTTTGCGGTGACCAGGAGGTTGTCTGTTGGGAGGATCTCGAGATCTGAACGCTCGTCATCTTCAGCATCCTGTATAGTGTTAAATGCAAATAAAAGAGAGGCAAAGCAACCGCACGTCTTTGAGTGTGATGTATGGATCATCCTGGTTATCTCTATAAAATGTAAGTCCTTTAATATTGCTGAATGGACCCATGCCTGCGAAATATTAGCATCAATGAATAGGCAGTGTCCGCAGATATACCATCTTCTTTGACATCGTCCTCGTCATATTCATCCAAATTATACTGCGCAAGATCATCTTCCTTTTCAGGCGCCTTAACCTGTACATCTCCATCCACCTCCATCGACGCATTCTCCTCGCTTTATAATATCATCAGCAAACATCACCGAGCAAAAACAAAATCACGCACTCGACCCATGCATCATCATCACCATCTTCATCCGCATCATCTGCCTCAGCACCTTCCGCGCCCTTGCCCATAATTTTAGCAGCATTATGCGCACGCTCGAGCTCTATCCGTGCATCCTCAAGCTCGATGTGTGCGAGTGCACTGACGCGCTCCAGTTCCTTATCATCGAGGACGTATCTGGAGGGCTGATGGGCTGAAACGCCGCGTTTTACCCTAGTATTCGGGTTAGATATCTGGAGTGTGCGGGATGGGGATTAGTTACCATGATACACAGGATATGAGGTTGCTCATTGTTTGTGACGGTGAGCAGCGAATCTAATTTTTTGTGATCGTGCTCACGTGACCGCTAACTAGTAGGATTCGAAACTTTCTTTTCGTCAGGATCGCTTTGACTTATTTAATGAAAGTCATATCAATAGTAAGTATCAGTATGCATTCTTCAACTAACCCAGGTTATAACTGAATAGGTTACAATTGGTGCGCCCCACTTTGGATGAATAACTGAATTAATGGGGTTAAATAATAGCTGGCATTGGGTTACTGGAGGCCGCCGATCAGGGAATCGTTGACAAAGTCATATTGTCTTTTACCATTTCGTGACAATAACATAATGCAGAGTATGTACTCGTAACGGGCCATGGCATCGGTTCAAGGATTGTCGGTTCAAGGACTCATCGGTTCTCTGGTACGGCTGGTATTCGGACCAGTTTGTGCAGCGTTTGAAAGAACCGAGCAAGGTCCTACTGATAAAAAGGGTACCGGAAACTGCCAGATTTGACCATTTCTCGGACGCTCTCACAAATGGCAGTGTCATCCCATAAAAATAATTCCAAGCTGCTAACGCTGGGACTTATCTTCCATATCGTATTCATTGCTTCTGTCTTTGATTGCTACTTCACTAGCCCAGTCGTTTATGGCATGCTTCCTCGCAGAGCTGGCTCTGGGGAAGCAAAACGGGTCGTTCTTATTGTGGGCAAGTATAGCTTTACTTTCCGTAGCACCAACTGCTCAATCAACGATTTCTGTCAGGAGACGGTCTACGCGCAGACCTTCTATTTAATGTGAATGCGTTTTCTTTCATTCCTTCCTCACCAAAAATTGTAGCGCCTTATTTGCGCGATATCATTCAAACGCGAGGAGCGTTTGGATTATCGCACACTCGAGTACCGACAAAAAGTCGACCTGGGCATGTCGCAATAATTGGTACGTCACTGCCCGATTCGTCAGTAATATTGGGCTGAGTTAAGAAATCATAAGGGGGTGTGTATGAGAATATTTCTGCAGTGACCAAGGTAAAGAGTCGATTTCTTCGTTCTTCTTGTTATCATATACTGATGAGACTCACGAGATAGGGTTGGACAACGAATCCGGTCAGTTTCGTAGCAATGGACACTGCGACCGATGTTTCATTCCTTCTCTAGGTTCACTTTGACACTGTCTTCAATCAATCCAGTCACACTTTCTCCTTCGGCTCCCCAGACATACTACCAATGTTCGCCCAAGGTGCAACGCCCGGAAAAGTTGACGCTTGGTGCTACGATGAGGCGGACGAAGACTTTACGAAAGGCACGAAAGTTCAGACTTATTTCATTCACGTTATTAATCAGACCAACTGGATAGATGCCACCGCTCTAGATACGTGGGTTTTGAACCAACTTGGGACGTTGTTTCAGAACGCATCGTCGAATGATTTGCTTGATTCAGAATTACGTGCTGATAAAGTGGTGTTCTTCTTGCACCTCCTTGGTCTGGATACTACTGGTCACTCGTACAGACCACATTCCAAGGTGAGCATCTCGATCAGTGCGCTTTTATTTATTTACTCCGTTGTAGGAGTACATGAACAATATCCAAGTGGTCGATCGCATCGTCCGACAAACAGAAGAACTTTTCTCTGACTTCTACCACGATGAAGAGACAAGCTTCATATTTACAGCTGACCACGGCATGTCTAAGATCGGCAACCATGGTGATGGCGGTTGATGTCTACGCTGTATCAGTTTTAACAATGAGGTGCTGACAGGGTTAGCAGACCCAGACAACACGCGTACCCCGCTAATTGCATGGGGGCAAGGTATCAGGGGCCCACTTCCTGACGTAATTCCTTCTTCACACGATAAGTACTCTCGGCCCTGGCAGCTTGAAGATTTCCTGCGACAAGATGTGGAACAAGCAGATCTTGCGCCCCTGATGGCCGCGCTGCTTGGTGTTAACTACCCGGTAAATTCAGTGGGAATTCTCCCTGATGTAGACCCTACGCGATCTGGCTACTTGCTACCGCGAGAAGGAGAGTCGGCCTTGGCCCGGCTTGCATTGGCAAATGCAGAAAGTATTTTAGAACACTACCGAGTAAAACACGGTGCGTCCAAAATGCGCTATCTAGCATTTCTGTCCATAATTAGTTGCCTGTCAGAATTGAAGGCTGTACAAACCATTCTATACAAAGCTTTCGAACCTTTGGAAGAAGTCAGCCAAGATGGAAAGCCTTTAAGAGTATCCTGGTTATCCAAAATAGAACGTTTGATCAGTGATGGAAGATTATTCGAAGCACGTCAAGAGGCAACTGAACTCATCAATGTTGCTCTACGAGGTCTTCAATATCTTGCAACGTAAGCTGCCCGTCTATCGCTAGAAACAACTGCTGAGAGAATGCAGTTATAATCGAGTGCTTATACGGATCATCGTCATGATAGCATATCTGGGATGGTGTGCTTATGCATCATTGTCGATGTTTCCTCCGCCAATTTCCCCAGTTTCGGACAGGCAGCGTACCGTGGTCAGGCTTACCACTGCGACTATATTAGCGACATTTTGGGTACTGTTTGCTGCAGAGAAAGCGCCATGGAAATTCTATGTCTATGTGACTTTCCCCTGCTACTTCTGGCAGCAATTCGTACTGCATGGAGTTCCAATCGTTGTGCAACAGTTCGAGTCAAGCGACAGGCGTGGACCTTTTATGGTTGAAGTGTTGTTCCACTTGGTTGTTGTGGTTGTTGTACTCCAGTGCATGGTCGTGCGTCGACCCTTGCTCATTTCATAAAGTTTGTTCGACTTACGAATAATCCAGGCTGCCTACAGTCACCGGTCGCTGTGGAGCATTGGTTCTGTGGCCATGGGTATTTTATGGCCATATGCGTCGTGGCCAAGTCATTCGGTCGCAGCACCCAAGACTCTTTCTTTCCTGGATGATTAGCTGTCTTGTAACTGGCATATTTCCCCTACTTAGTGTTAACAAGAGAGAGGATTTATACATGATGTAAGCGCAGTCTGACGGATCTGTGCCTATAGTTCATGCTCATATGTCTGTTAGCATGTGCGGTGGAGCGACGATCTTCGCAGTCGGCGCAGGTTGTACGCGTTTGGCGTCGAAGGGTGCTCCAAAAGTCGCACAACTATCTGGGATCATCCAGGTAGGTAGTTGTAATGGCGCTATGTAGTTAACTCATTATTAACTCATCTATATCCAAGGCGTCGTTTATCTTACTCGCCATGACAATTACTTCAAGCTCGGTAAAAAGTTTACAAGCGAAGCAGGGATTGCCCATCATTAACCAAACTTTAACATGGGTCATACTCGGTACCCCTAATCAACTGAGACAAGTCATACATCTAATTTTTATGCTTCTCAGCTGTATCGTCAATATATCCATTCATCTCTAAAGCACAGCACAACACTCCGACCCCCAGAATTATATCGCTTTTCCTGGGCTTCGGCGTCTGCTTCGTCATTCTTTCAATCAGCGTCGAAGGCCTATTCTATGCCGCTTTTACATGCAATTTACTCTTATGGATTGAAGTCGAAACCACCGTCCATCCAGATCAACCTGGGGCCGCTTTGCAGAATCAAGGATACGAGTTTCACACTAACGACATCAGAATCGCACTCTTTTTCTTATTTTTCGTTCAGGTGGCCTTCTTTGGAGCCGGAAAGTGAGTGATGAACAGCACTGACCTTCGTGGTGCCGATGTTGATGATTGACTATGCCCAGCGTCGCTTCAATTGCGTGAGTTTCCCCGACGAGCTGATCCAGCTCCGCTGCTTACCTCTTGTAGATCGTTCTACTTGGAACCTGTCTACCGTCTGGTACCAATTTTTAATCCATTCCTGATGGCAGCGTTATTGGTGGGTTCTTCAAACATCGTTTCGCATTCCGGAAGCTTAAAGGGATTGCTACAGATACTCAAAATTGTCGCTCCATATGTGATCTTGTCAGCTGTTTTTGCTACTTTGAATGCAAAACTACACCTGCCGCCTTTCTCGCTATTTCTGGTCGCCCTGACGCTCACTGATGGTAGGTTGTTCCTGTTGACCTGCACTGATCGCTAACTTCTGGATCAGGAATGACTATGACGTTTTTCCTGAACGTCACGGATACTGGTAAGTTGGCTAGCTGGTGGTCAGATTGTACCGAATTGACATATGACGCAGGGTCGTGGTTGGAGATTGGGGAATCGATCAACTTCTTTTGCATAACCGGTCTGGTCGGCTGGTATCTGCACCGCTGGGGAGTATCTCATGAGAGACACGTTGCTATTCCACAAGTCCATGGACAGTCACAAGCTGGAATGAGCAACATGTCGATGGTCCAAGAACCAACTAAACACCTCCATTGCGCAAACATCTTATTCATGATTTGTGAGATCTCACTTGGCCCACTACTCGTAGAACGGCAGTATGTACTACCACTGACTAGTGTGCAACCCGATGCCTTCGTTAAGACTAAAATTAAACTACAGTGTGTGGCACGAGGTGAGTAATATGATAACATTGACTCGGGAATTGGATATGGATGACGGCAAAACCAGACGAGCGTCGACTTGTCCTTCAGGTGCTACTGGCAGTAGCTTGCGTAGCACGTAATAGCAAGTCAAACTAAACCATTTTAAGTTAAAACCAATCCTGAAGTTCGCTTGACCGAATTCCAGTGATCAACAGTTCGAGAGTCCCAGAGCCAGTACGGTTCTTCCAGCTACTACTCGCTTGCTACTGTTGTTTCAAAAGAAGCGCAATGCTGCGAGTCACTTCGCTCGGCAGTGGGTTTCCTGATGGTTGATGCAGACCTAGAATGGGCAAAGCTGGCTACAGACCAGGAGCGGAAAGCAGTGGTTGCAGACTGAGAGCGGGAATGACTGGCTGCAGACCCACCACGGGCGAGGCTGGCTGCAAACAGAGAGCGGGCGGGACCGGCTACAGTCTCAAAGTGGACAAAACTTGCTATGGACGTCTGGCAATGGTCATGCTTGGCAGTCGACTCTTGCGACGTCTGTCTGGCTGACAATACGTCTGAAGCAATAAACGAGCAAATGATCGCCCCGGAAATGCCCTTACTGCCGGTTTTTCAAGTTATCCAGCAGTTCAAGAGCTTACGGTATTCCTTGCGTTAAGGCACCAAAATCCTTCCAGTCCTGCATTATCACCACCACAAGGTTATCGTCTCCCAGACATGGACATCATCCATGTTATGAAAGCATTTCAAGTTAGATTTCGCAAAAGCAAGACGAGAATTTTGGAATCAATCGGCTTATGAAGCTCTCAAGTACGCATGCCAAAACTGGGCATTCCACCTCTCATGAGTTCATCTATGGAATGACAGACTGAATCACATATTCAAGTTGTTTTGGAATAGTCATCTCCCTTCATGGCTCGAAGGCCAGTGGTGTTTAAAGGGCTTCTGTCCTGCCTTCTTATCTTATCAGAAGGACAGAAACATGCGGGGGTGCGTGATTGCATTAATTCCTGCAGTTAGGCGTGTTGACTTCTGATAGACTCTTGATAAACTCTCAGACACTTTGTTTCCTTTTTCCTTTATCTTGCTATCTTGATCACCATTGGTACCACACTGTCCATTGCTTCTTGGCTTCTGCGCCTTATGGTACCTCCGCTATGTCAATCCTCTGACGCTACGCTACCTAAGCGTCTCCGCAGATATATACATTGTCGCGCCTCTCATTGACACCTCAGTATTATTCCCTAACTCTACTGAGGTGTGTAGTACTCTCGTATTCTTGTATCTCACACGCAGACTTACTGATGTACCCTAGCATTCGTTTCGCTAGCGCGTGTAAGGCGCACATGGGGACATGTCACTTTCAGGTTCAAGGAATATCTCAGCCAAGTATCTGAAACTGTTGGCGTAGTATCTGTAATTCTAGGCTTTCGGTAACTTTTCAGCCCACAATGGGCTCCCGTATTCAGACCTACATGTTAGAAGTAAGATAACCTTAATATGACAATCCAATCTGTATCTACAGACGTATTGACTTAGTTCAACAAGGAAAATTTGTCCTGTCTTGGGCTAATGATCACTTCTGTCAGGAGGTCAGGGTTATCGTGTTTCAACTGTATCACGGTATATCAGTTATCTGTATCTTTCCTACGCCTACTGTCAATACATCATAGAGTTATCACCAGAAAATGTACACCCCAACAGAGAGACGGCGATGCAGTTGCCTTGCACTAGTAAAAGGTGCCTTCACGGGTTGGTAGTGGGAACCGCACGGGGTTTTCTTGCCTTTTTTCTGCGACGTATGCATCAAACCTGGAGATAGCACCATCGGAAATAAATCTTCTCTTCTCCAGGTCACCGAGGACTATATGGCACCAAAATCGGCATCCAGAGCCAGTGCTATCATATAAGAAACGATTACGTCCATTAGATTCCAGTAAATCCAAAAGAGATTTAACCGTGATATCAATAGTAGCATCCTCAGAAGCATCAGCAACACTTCTTTGAGATGACTCGTCGGGGGCCTCAGAGACAGCCAGGACACCAGTTCTACCGTCCTGGCCGGGCATCATGTCTAGCATGACAATCCGAGAACTATCATCCAGAAGTGTACACTGCACAAAGATCCTCCAGTGGAGGACTGAATTCGGGTCTGTCCCATTGACAGGAGATCCTGAGATGGTGTAACGTTGCATAACTGCCTGTTGTGCAGCTTCTGACAGCCTGTACCACTTCGTCTTGTCTGTGCTGAACATTGGCTGATAAATATACCGTAAGATTTTGCTTGTAGGATGTAGGCGAATGAATGAAGATACCCACCAATTAATGATAGTCTAGCCTACTAAGTTGTACTATGTGCTAGAATTCGAACACGTCAAGGACTCACAAATCTGAAATATTTGGAGCCTAAATTCGCAGCGTCCGTTTAGATTTGCATGAATCACGTTGTAAGTGAAAAAAATGCCTGAGGGTGTCATTGAAAAAGGGTTTTGGGAGACAAAAGACTGGCGTCCAGCCCTTTCTGAGGAACACGCCCTCGTGGGAAATTTTCTCATGATGTCACAGCCTTCCGGACTTTTTGCAGTTGCAGTTGAATTTGGGCCACCACCTGGCTTTTATCAGAACATAGACTTGACCCGTTTTCAACCAGCTGACGTGGCTTCATCGACCGCGAAGTCTGGTTTTATTTCGACGCTTCAACCCCCCGCTTCGTCCTCCACGGACCACGTCAATTTTCCTACCGCAGAAGGTTCATTCAGCCTACACAACCAGCACGAACACGTCAGGCTCTTCTGTAGTGACCTCAACAAACTGCAACAAAAGATCAGAAGACTGGGTTGTCATCACCTGAATCCCTGGAATGATGTACTCACTGCTCATTGACCATATCATGGACGGTTTGCAACCAGTGAAATTGGATAGGACTCCAAGAGAAGTGATACGACGACCTCTGCCATATCAAATAAGTGACAGCCAATCCTGAAGTTCACAAGTCCACTTACTTCCTATGAGCAGGTCTTGTGACGAGTTACCGGACAACCGCTCTCCTCAGCAATGCTTACTGCACTGACCTTGGCATTGACGCGGACATTCTGCCAAGGTGTATTCATAATGAGAATGAGCCAGCATCTCTATGGAAATGAACGTGAGGTGAGTCAATGAACATTTGAGCTATATTAGCCCGTACACAGGCGAATTGTAAATTCCTGCCACCTAGGTATTGGCAAAAGCAAACCGTCTCTTGCCACATTTTGTCAGGAAGCCGACTCATCACTGATACATTGATGATTCGGATCGCAACTATCTCGTCATCGCTTTTTCCAGGGGGACGCTTCATACGTGGCTTTGAAGGTGCCCAACATTGCCATCGCACATATATAATAGGCCGCTGAGTACGTTATTACTTTCTTGTAAGCCATGTTCCCCGCTGCATTGTTAACACTTATCCTAGTTTTTTCAACGGCATCGCCCGTTGAAGCTGCCAATTACCCTATCTCCGTCCCCATTACCAGTATGCTAAAGTTCTCCAATGGTACTAATAACCTCTTGGCGCACGATAGAGCTCGTGTGCAGGTCCTTAGGGATCGCAGCAAGCACGGACAACGTTTGAATAACGTTCCTGTAATGAACGATTATGTGAGCTACGTCATACCGGTTGGCATTGGCAAGCCCCCCAAAATCTGTAAGTTCAATGCTAAGAAAACATGCGGCTGCTAATGCATTATTGAAGACAATTTACTTCTCAACAGCGGTAGTGGGAACACATGGGTTCGTGCCTCTACGTACGCGGAAAGCGGCTTCCGCACTGGCGACCTGTAAGGGTCACCTATGGTTCTGGCTCCTTCTCTGGTGTGATATCATAAATTGAAAATATCTATGATTATCTATAGGAATTGAGATCCTCGACTACGTCACCGTCATCGTGCAGTCGATCGGTGTTGCTGATGACACACAGGGCTTGGGTGGTGGTGTTGACGGTGTCCTTGGCATCAGGGCTGTACTAGGCTTGACAGTTGGCACCCTGACAGACATGCCGATAGAGCCTATCCCTACTGTTACTGACAGCCTGTTTGGCCAAGACACCATTACTGCGGACGTTCTTGGTATATTTTCGGCCCTACGGCGGTTCGCGGCGAGAAACCACTGGACAAATCATCTTTGGTGGAACTGACCCTACCAAATACAACGGTCACACGTAAGCCGCGTTCTCACTCTTGACAAAGCTGTGTGTATTTGAATGTGAACAAAGGAATCCGTTTGAAGGTCGAACACGGTCCGTGCTAGTGTCAAGCCTTCACAACCATTAAATGTGGTTGCATAGTACACGTGTTGCAAGGGGAACCGTGTTGAATTCGCTGTCCACAATAAACGGTTCGGATACAATGCAAAGTTTATGCTGGGAATGCAAGCCTTTCAAATGTATTCATGAGTTGAATTGCAACGAAGCGAGAATGCATGAACTGTTCGTGTCGACGAAAGATCCTTGAGTCCAAACCCGTTGTACCTTTCGGGATTTTACTATCGAATTGAGCGACTCCCTCTTCTACTAACGTGGGACTTGGAGACGTACAGCATAGCTGGCAGCACTAAATCCACACAGGCATCTCAGTTAATATTTGTCACCACTAACCATCCACCGCATCTGAGATCTATATCATATTGTACCTAGTGCAGGTTGTACGGCTCCACAACTAAACAAAAGCGGTGAACGGAATAAAATCAGATCTGGTGTATCGATATGAAAGTAGCTGTGACGTTTCACTGCATGTATCTTCCAACAAAGCAACGACAGTGAGAATCTTCAAGTAGAATGATCAAGACAAGCACCAATATCAAACTCCTCGCGCTTGTCTATGGTCATGTATGAGCAGATCAAATTTCTCGTAGTATACATGATTGGATCGGACCACGCGGCAGCACTAGTTCGGTGGAAGCATAACTATATCCTTCTATAGCCACAATATCAAGGAGTCACGCATTCACTGATGCATTCTATAAATTTAGCCTATCAAAAGGAGCATAGTTGATGTGTTCGACAAGAGACATGTTGGCTAGTTCAAATACATTGTGCATGAGAACAGTACTTGTTGAAAATGAGGTTTGAATGCATGTTTTGGTGTGGTGTATGAAGGTCCGCGTTGGACAAAAATATGAAAATTGATTTTCACAAAAAGATTCCGATTTCCAAGTTCGAAAAGCTGGATTGCGATAATGATAAGGTACAAGCTAAGGGAAGGGGGTAGTACGATGCGATGAACCATGTGCGTAAATAAACCACAAACATTCCCTGTGCTATCACCAAGAGAACAATATTAATGTGAGTGTGACAACCAAGCTCGTTATAATCTTGTCGGCTCTACGACTTTGTTTACGGTCATACAATTCCCAATGCAGCTAAATGTAAACGAGTGACTTCGAAATCAGAAAATTGACAACATTTTTTCGATTTGTTATTTCGAAAAAAGAACTTGAAACTTGCAATTGTAATCTTTCTCACAAGTTTTTTTTTTCGTCCGGCGCGGCCCCATGTGGTAAGTTGCAGCAGTACTAGTGATACGGCAATTTGGAGCCCAACTACGTGAAGATGGGTAGCTCCAACTGATCATGTGACAAGTCCGTTTTGCCTTTCGCGTTTCTACTTTCGGACTGAACCCTCCTCCACTAATGTGGGACTCGGAGACGTACTATAACTAGGAGCAGATCCATACAAGCTAGATAAGCATATCAGTGAGTACTCGACCTTCCTCGGACACGTTACAATAGACTAATGTGTTTCTAGTATCTGTCCCTACTAGCTTGTCTCGCCCCATACGGAAATGAACGTGAGCCAAGTCAATGACCGTTTGAACTATGGGTAATAAGCAAGCGAATTGTAAGTTTTTACCACCTGGTATCAAAAGCGAACCGTCTCTTTCCACATTTTTGTCAGGAAGCTGAACCCTCGTACTCGCAATGATTTGAATTGCAACTATCTTGTCATCGCTTTTTTCGGGAGTGACGTTTCATACGTGGCTAGTACTAAGGTGCCCAGCATTGCCATCGCGCATATATAATAGGCCACCGAGTATGATATTACTTTACGGTACGCTATGTTCCCCGCTGCATTGTTAACACTTCTCCTATTTTTTTCAATCACTGGATCGCCCGTTAGAGCTGGCAATTCCCCTATCACCCTCTCCCTTACCAGTAGGCTAAACTTTTCCAATGGTACTAACCACCTCTTGGCGCGCGATAGAGCTCGTGTGCAAGCCCATAGGGATTCCAGCATGTCCGGACTACATTTGATTAACGTTCCTGTTGTAAACGATTATATTGGTTACACCATATCAGTTGGCATTGGCAACCCCGCCACAACCTGTAAGCTCAATACTGAGAAAACATGCGGTTGCTAATGTATTTATTTCTGAAGACAACTTTATTCTCGACAGCGGTAGCGGGAACACATGGATTCATCAGTCTGTGTACGTGCAAACCGACGACAGCATCCGCACTGGCAGGCCTATAACGATGAGATACGACACTGGCTCCTTCTCTGGTGTGATATACAATGATATCATAAGTTGAAAATATCTACAATTATCCATAGGAATCGAGTGGCTCGACTACGTCACTGTCGGTCCTGGGCTCACCGTCACCCTGCAGTCGATCGCTGTTGCTTCTGAAGTACGTGGCATCAGTGGTGACGGTATCCTTGGAATCGGGCCTGTAGCCACGACACACCACACCCTGCAAGACATGCCGACAGAGCTTATCCCGACTGTCACTAACAACCTGTTTGGCCAAGGTACCATTTCTCGGGAGGTTCTTGGTATCTTTTTCCGGCCCTATGGCGGTTCGCTGGCAGCCACTAGTGGAAAAATCACCTTTGGTGGAACTGACCCTACATTGTACGAGGGTAGCATTGCATACACGTAAGCTACATCCGCACCTAGATCCATCCAGACTGATAGTAATTGTTTTGTTTCAGTGATATCACCGATAGAGAGCCGTCACGGGACTATTGGGGTATCAATCAGAGCATCACATACGGCCCCGAGGAGATCTTAGGACTCACGGCTGGTACCGTCGATTGTGGCACCACCCTTATCCTGATTGCCACCGGTGTGTATCTACTGGAGTGCAGCAAGTAACAATGGTCTAATTAGCGTTCCATAGATGCCTATATGAAGTACCAGTTGGCAACCGGCGCTCAATATGATCCTGTGGCTCAACTTCTCACTATTTCCGAAGATCAGTTCCGTGACCTACATGACTTGATGTTCCATATTGGTGGAGTACGTCAATTCCGTCAGCTCTTACACCCCTTGTTCACCATTTGGCACAGAAAACCTACCGGCTCACCGCTGACGCCCAAATCTGGCCTCGTTCTCTCAACCCCCGGGTTGGGGGTCAGGAGGGTTCCATATATCTCGTCATTTGCGACATTGGCAGGCCCAGTGGCTCAGGGCTTGACTTTTATAATGGCTATGTATTCATGCAGCGCTTCTACACCGTGTTCGATACCACCAACAGGCGCGTTGGTTTTTCCACAACCAGCTACACTTATGCCACTACCAACTACTAATGTGGAATTGCCAAAGTAGACGGAGGGCCGTTTTGCAGACGCAAAGCAGCATACGAATTTGAAGGTTGTACGTACTCTTATCAAATGACAATGGTATCACCGAGTACGAGCATATTGGACTGAGACTTCTTGGAGGCGAGGACCATCCAGTTTTGTACCTTACTCTCGATAGCGAATCATCACTGCTCAGTGGAATAACACCAACTCTTTGCTCGCGTCCGGGCGCCTCAATGAAGCTCTATTCCCTGTGTGCTGGTGGCCTGTCTTCTTGCTCGGCTGACGTCTTCTATGGTACAGGGCCCAGGATTCCCTCGACAAATATCATCAACTTCATCCAGACTGTCAAAACGAAGGGGGATACCGCTGGTAAAAAAAAAGCTTTGATTCAGAACCGTGAGCGACAGAATACTAGTCATAGTTGATAGCGTAATCACGAATAGTGATGTGCGGGCCCGGCTCGGCCTGAAAGCCCCGGCTTAGGCTCGGCTTTGGGGGCCTTGGGCTTTGCAAAACCTCAGGCCGAGCCGTGAGCCCAAGCCGGGCCAAAGCCGCGGCTCGGCTCAACGACGGCTTTCAAATGTAAAATGTAATATAAGCATATTTGTAACTATACAGACTTACAGTACTTAGTGACTATCCGCTGAACCAACATCAGACTCTGATATGTCATCCTCCTCCTCATCCAAAATCAGTGTGTCCCACTTTCAGCCGATTGCGCCACTTGCTAATTGTGATGCCTCCTTGTGAGAAAGCTCGCTCGCTCGAGACGGATGCTGCCATAATGAATAAATAGTCCCTTGCCAGCGAAGCCCGACGTGGCTCGAACATATGCGAACGACACGTGAAGGCGCCAGAATGAGAGGAGTGGAGGTACAGGCGAGAGCAGACACAAGCAGATAAGCTCAGGCAAGTGAAAACGAGTGCGGTGGGCCCAGACAACTTCAAATGAGTGCAGGCAAGCAGACGAATACAGACGAGTCCATGTGAATTCAAATGAGCGTAGGCAAGCACAGACAAGTCCAGACAAATACAGATGAGTCCAGATGAATACAGACGAGTTCAGACGAATACAGACAAGTCCATGTGAGTCAAAATGAGCATAGGCAAGCACAGAAAATGCATGCAAGTCCAGGCAGGTCCAAACGAGTGCAGGCAAGTACAAACGAATGCAGGCAAGTACAAACGAGTGCAGGCAAGTGCAAAAGAGTGCAGGCAAGCGCAGATGAATGCAGGCAAGTCCAGGCAAATCCAAACGAGTGCAGGCAAGCGCAGACAAATCCAGGCAGATCCAAACAAGCACAAGGAAGCATAAATGAATGCAGGTGGGTTCAGACAAGTCCAAAAGAGTGCAGGAAGGTTCCGAGAAGTGGAAGCCTTGGAAGTAGAGCACAGTAAGTGTAGTTTGATGCGCACTTACTGTTTGGAAGCCACAGCAGTGGCGCACGTTGCCCCAAATATTTGTAAGCACATTCGGCAATAGTCAGACAAATTTAGACAGATTCATACCTGATGTGCAGATGCAGTCCATGGAAGTCTATAAAATCGACATCGATGAGGGACATAAAGCCGCGGCCTGAGCCGCCGACTCAGGCTGTTCAACATGTCAAGCCGGGCCCTGGGCCGTGGTTAGGCCCTGACTTGGGCCCGGCTCGGCTCGGCCTGATCAGGCTCGGCTTGGGCCGGCCCACGGCCTGAAGCCAGGCCGTGCACATCACTAATCATGAACTCTACAATGACTACTTTCCTGTAGCTTTTTTTTTAAATCCATTTATGTCCTTTGGTACTCTATGTAAGACAGTACTATCTATACTAAGGGACCCTGTCATATACCGTACATTCAGGTCCAATCCATGGACATCCGGACACCCAATCCATACATCCTAGTCCACCCATCCAATCCAGCTCACATATCCAATCCACCTATCCACTCCAATCCATATCCATCCATATCTAATCCATATCCATATCTGACTCAGTCCATCCATCCGATCTGATCCACCCATCTGATCTGTGTTCATATCCGATCCATGTCCATATCCGAAACTATTCCCGCACACCTGCGCATTACTCCTTTTAGGTTAATACATGTGTCCGGCTTTCAGTTATCTCTGCACCTCTGGCTTTTGGTTATCTTGACATCCATCTTGATAAGATATTTCGTACAAGTCTTATTTCTGTTACAGTCGTACGTGCCCCTATTCATTTTCTCTTTGTCTCCTTTACCTGTATATTACATAACGTGACTCTGACTCATATGCTCAATGCATCTGTACTATAGTTGCCTTCCTTCTTTGGATACGCACTTACATTCTCACGACTCTCTTGGTCCATGCGCACATATTGACTTATTTAAGCACATTGTATTATGCTTGTATACCTTACTTTAATCTTACTGGGTTTTACCTGGAATATCCTTTGCTTAGGTCTCCAACATAAGTCATCTAGAATTGTCTCTAAGTCTAAGCACTCCTTAGCCTTAGTCTCTATTCTCGTAGAATCTCTTAGACTTGTCTTTGAGATTGAACCCTTGATAGTACTCGGAACACATTCCTTGTACTTTCACCTTGTCCTCCTCTGGACATTGTAGAACTTCCCAGCAGACTGCCTGTGTCTTCTCACTGTCGCTGGTGATGCCATCCCAGTTCGTAACAATTTCCGAGTTCATAGCCTTGTGTTCTGCAATGCCTCAAATATAGCCTCGGACTATCCTTACTTGCCTTCCGGCATGCTACCTACAGTATATAAACTTGTAGCACAACTCCTGCAGACCTCAATCTGATCATTGCTTTCCTACTTCTGTATATTCCTTTGACTTCTGTATCTTGTTACCATGTCTATATAAATCTGTTTCCGTTCTCACACTTGGGCTCCGGCCCTTGTAAGCTTCCAACTCAGACCTATGGGATCATTCCCTAGGCTGGAGCCTTGATCCTTTGTCCTATATCCTTTTCAGACTTTGTCCATTTCCTGTCTCTCATCTGTTTCACCCCCAACTCTACCTTTGGTAGTCTTATCCTGTCTGTTTCTATTCCGGGCCTTGTCCGGAGTAGTCTATACTATTTCTATACCATATCCAGACCTACTCCCCTCTAGTAGTCAACACTTCCCTAAGATCCATAGAGCTATGCTCATCCGATCATCTGCTCTTCTGCTCTTCTGCTCTTCTGCTCTTCTGCTCTTCTGCTCTTCTGCTCTTCTGCTCTTCTGCTCTTCTGCTCTTCTGCTCTTCTGAGCTCCAGACCTTCAGACCTCTGGTCCTCCGGACCTATCCTATCCTATCCTCCGACACCTATGGATCATCTGTCCCTCCAGGACTTTGCTCCTATCCTGCCCTGGACTTTGTCCAGGAGTCCATCCTTCATCCATTCTACTTGGAACTTGTTCCAGTAGTCTTACCATTACTCCCTACCATCCGGAAATAGTTCCGGCGTGTTCCGGCACTCATCCGGAAGTCCTACAGAGTTCATCCGGACTCCACTATAACTCCCCCTTGGACTTCATCCAAAATTAAGGGCACGTACTCGGGTAAGGGGCACAGTGTACAAGCTGAGGCCAAGCCCCTTCGACTTTCTGTCCCTCCAGTACAACCCCATGTAAGACCAGACTTCTTAGTAGCCCCAGTTTTGCATGGTTGTAACAGACCCCAGTGTCCCTATTGCATCTCCAGATGCACGAATGCCCTGATGTGAGGTGTACTGCTGTAAAGATACAATCTAGCCTGGGCTGTAGATGAACCATGGCCTAAACTAGTATGCGAGTCTTGCGCTCTACCTAGTCTGCTTCACTTGCGAAGGCAAGAACGTTCGACCCTAAAGGGAATGCTAAGTTAGTATAGTTTGATAATGCCCAACCTGTGGTGCGAGAATGCCGTCGGAGGTAGCGAGATGCTAGCAGTGACCTCTGGTCTGTGGGAAACTTGTGGTAAAACTAGCGGTAAGCATGGGAATGAGGTAGGCAAGCAGTAGTGTGAACAGTAAAAACTGTGGTAAGCATAGGAACTTCTGCAGTAAAACAGGCGGTAGTGTAGCGGTGAAGCGTGAGAAAGCGGTAGCGCTAGCGGTGAAGCATGGGAAAATTGGTAAAGAGTGGTAGTGCGTGCAGCAGTAAAGCAATTCTTAAGGAGACAGTAACTTTGGTAAAGGACTTTATTTCGTAGTGACAGTAGTGGTGACTATTCCTAAGTACCATGTGTACTATAGGAGGGAAGCAAGGAATGAGTACAGGTACCTAGGAATTTTATACTAAGGAATAGCTACGGAAATGGAAGGGATAGGATTAACACGCAGCAGACATTGTTACGAACTGGGGTGGCGTCACCAGCGACAGTGAAAAGACATGGACGGTCTGCTGGGAAGTTCTACAATGTCCAAAAGAGGACAAGGTGAAAGTACAAGGAACGCGTTCCGAGTACGATCAAGGGTTCAGCCTCAAAGATAGATCTAAGAGGTTCTACGAGAATAGAGACTAAGGCTAAGGAGTGCTTAGCCTTAGAGACGATTCAAGACAACTTAGGTTGGAGACCTAAGCAAAGGATATTCCAGGTAAAACCCAGTAAGATTAAAGTAAAGTATACAAGCGTAATACAACGTGCTTAAATAGGTCAATATGTGCGCACGGATCAAGAGAGTCGTGAGAATGTAAGTGCATATCCAAAGAAGGAAGGCAACTATAGTACAGATGTGTTGAGCATATGAGTCAGAGTCATGTTATGTAATATACAGGTAAAGGAAACAAAGAGAGAATGAATAGGGGCACGTACAACTGTAACATTACCCCCTTATTACATGGAAAGTCACCAACTTTCATATATTGCTATTGGCATCATAGACGGGATCATAGTCATCATAGTTAGCAATGTCTTCATCAGCAGCACTTCCCCCTAGCATATAAGCCGCTTCTTCTTCTGCTATAGTCCTCGCTCGTTGACCTGCCTTTCTTTGATGACGATTAATAAGATACTGCTCCCACCTACAAAGTGCATCATAAAATCCATCGTCCTTCCAAGTAAGCGTAAATGGGGGATCTCCAAGACGCTGAGAGCAGTAGATAGATAGATGGGTAGGGGCGTGTCGCAGACAAATTTGACACTGGTATTCGGGGCAATTCTTTTGCCGATGTCCTATGATGCTACAGAATTGACATTTCATATTTTCATCAGTGTTGGAGGTAGACATGTGTAATGGCAATGGCAAAATAATGGGTTTGGGACTAGTGGATCTGGCGCGTTTCTTTCCCTTCTGTCGCGCCATATGACTTAAAGCAAAAGCATTGTCACGTCTGAGCTGCACCTGCTGTTTAGTGGTAAGGGTGTATGCCGACATTGGGAGATCAGGGGTAGTTGCTCGTTCGGCAACCATAAGGAGTTCATCAGAGGAGGAAGAGGACGTTATGCCGAAATCCTTTACTAGGACTGGCAAGACAGGGTCCATTGGACTGAATAATGACGGGATAGACATTGGAGGGTGGATATGGAGTTCGCGAAGTCGAGGGCCAAGTGTTACCAATTCAGTGACAGGGATCCCTAACGCTTTCGCAGCTGCACACTGCTCTTCTGTTCAAGGCTCATATAGCCATGCGGGGTGATTGTGGGAGGCTATAATGGGGGGCGGTGAAGTTGGTTGTTCAATAGGAGATGGAGTTCACAGGGAATCAAGGTCCGCTTGAGTTTGCTGTAGATCAACAATGGCTTCTTCACCTAAACTTCTGGCTGCTCTTGTTTCCACAACCGATTGCTGGATAGTTTCGACGAGTGCATTGGTGAGCTGTCCAATTTCTTGAACTGCAGTGTATAAGCCAGCAAAGGCATCAATGTTAGAATAAATGCACGAAGAAGAGGGTGGAGGGACTGGAAGTGGGTCCATATCTCTTTGCGGAGCGGGAGGTCGAGCAACACCTGCTCGACGTTCGGCCATGATGTGAATAGCTTCTTCAACATCACTCTTAAAAGAACGGGGAAGCAACAGCATAGCATAAGAACGAATGTGTTTTTGTAGATGTAAGATGTGCTGGCGATACGTGATTTCTGTGGTTTCATTGATGGTAGTTTTGATGAGGGCAACTGTATGAATGATGTTGATGAGAAGTAAAGCAGGGAAGGCACCTCTTTCGGTGAGGATTCTTTCAATCTCAAGGGCGTGTCCTTCACATAGAAGGGCAGCTTCAATATAAGAAGTGTTGTCGATTTTGGTGGCAAGGGTTCCGTAGTTTTCTGCATCAGAATCAGAGTCATTGTTGGTGATGGTGACGGGGGTGATGTATGCAGTGGGAAAGGACATTTCAAAAGGCTTTTAGTTGATCAAGTGCTTGTGTGTTGATTGACTGAAGAATAATCAGAGGGAGTGTTGCTTCTTATAAGCATTCAAAATTCGACCGGAGTTCTTCAAGTTCTTTTCTGGGAGCCACTCATTATCTCCTGATGAATATCCTTTCCAGGAAACAAGATAGCGTCGGTGAATGCCGGTTCCTTTGTGGGAGAGAATAGCTTCTACTTCGTATTCTTCTTCTTCTTCAATAATGTCAGGCGGTGGTTCGGGGAAGTTCGGGCCATGTATGTCTGTTTCGCTATAGGACGATAAGACGGAAGCATGGAAAGTGGGATGAATTTTCCATTGTGGAGGGAGTTTGAGCGTAAATGTGATGGGCAATAAGACATCAATGATCGGGAAAGGTCCGTATCGTTTTGGTGCAAGTTTCTGCAATGGGAGTTTGAGTCTAAGATTAGCAGCAGATAGCCAGACCTTAGATGTTCTACCCAATCTTCAGGGTTGTTGTGGCAATAGATGCGTAGGTATGTTTCAAGTTCTTGATTGAGCCTCTTGGTTTGGCCATCAGTCTGTGGGTGATAAGCCGTAGATGGGGCGATGACGTAATCGAGAAGTCGGGCAAGCTCCTTGGAGAAGCAAGATAGGAACTGCGGGCCACAATCCGAGATAATTTTGTCACGGAGTCCAAATTGACGATAAACATGTTTCAAGAATAATTTGGCAATGCCTTTGGAAGTGACAGTTTTCAGGCAAGGGATAATAATTACCTTCTTCATAAGGCCATGGTCTACCACAACCATGATACTGTCGAAGCGAAGCCTCCAGAGAGGGGGAGGTCAGTGACAAGATCAACAGAGACCTGAGAAAAAGGCCAAGTCACAGATGAAGGGATCAGGGTAAGTGGAGGTCGAACAGGATGAGTATCCGCTTTCATTTGCTGACAAAGGGCGCAACCCTCTACGTATTTCCGAATATAAGAGCCCATAGCGGGCCACCAGGCTTCACGCTTAACAAGCTCCTCAGTTTTGAATCGACCAGGGTGACCCGCGGTAGGATGATCGTGATACCTTTTCAGGATATCGGGACGATGTGCCGGTGGAATGTAGGCACGATTCTTAAAATAGAGGACATTCCCCTCAATTTTCCATAGGAGGAAGACATACACCATCAAGGGCATCGGATGCGGTCCGAAAGACAGGGTCGTCAAGGGGGTCAGAGGATAATAAAACATCCTTCAGGTCGGTGTCAATAAGACAAACGAATAGAGCATCAGGGAGGAGGGTCTGGTCCTCATTATCGTCTTTGCCGAGTCATAGTCGGGCCGGCAAGATAGTGCATCAGGTACTGCCAATTTAGTACCTGCAATGTGATGCAGTTCAATGTCATAAATAGACAGAATCAGTTGCCAACATGCTTGGCGATGGGTAAGCTTCTGTGCACTTCTAAAGTACAGAAGATTCTTGTGGTCGGTGAATACCAGGACGGGGTGCGGGTTTCCTTCAAGATAATGACGCCATTCATTCAATGCCCAGATCACGGCAAGGAGTTCACGATCAAAGATCTGATAATTGCGTTCTGCAGGGTTCAAAGACTGCAAGAGATATGCGCATGGGTGATAAACACCATTCTCGTTGGTCTGTAAGAGAACTCTGCCAGTTGCTACAAGTGAACCATCGGTAGCAATAGCAAATTGTCGGGAAGGATCAGGATTGCGAAGTACTGGTTGGGATGTGAAGCGCCGTTTCAGTTTGTCAAAGGTGTCCATACATGCGGGTGACCAATCAAAGACCTTTTCTTTCTTTGTTAATTCGATAAGTGGTCGGGCGATATCAGAATAATGGGAAATGAATGTGCGGTAGAAGTTGCAAAAGCCAAGGAACGATCGGACATCCTTTACAGATTGTGGAACTGGCCATTCGGCAATTCCCTTGGTCTTGGCGGTATCCTTAGCAACTTGTCCTGGGCAAATTATCATTCTGAGGTATTCCACTTCTTCTGCATCGAAGGTGCATTTCTCCAGTTTCAAGAACAAATGTTCCTGTCGTATCTTCATTAAAACCCATTTTGTCCGTTCGTGGTGTTCTGCTATAGTCATGGAGAAGATAAGGATGTCGTCCATGTATATAACCATCCATCCTTCATTGATTTCCTGCTGAAATGTATGATTCATGTATGCTTGGAAAGTTGCCGGGGAATTGCAAAGACCAAAGAACATGACGTTCGGTTTGAAGAGGCCGAATTCCATAGTAAAAGCCGCTTTCCAGCGATTGTCGGGATGGATGCGAATGTTATTATAACCGGACCGAATATCCATTTTCGTAAAGAACTGTGCGTTGTGAAGGTGTGCGACAAGGGAAATAGGAAGTGGGAGTGGATAAGCGTTCTTGACTGTCCAATCATTGATGTATCGATAATCTTGACAGGGGCGCAATTCTCCACTCTTCTTTCCCACAAAGAAGAAAGCCACTAGCTTGGGGTGACTTCGATTCTGAGATGAAACCTTTCGCAACGTTTTCATCAATAAACGTTCGTTTTGACGGCGGCACGTTCTTTTTCCGATAGTGAGTAAACCTTAGACGTGCGAGGAATAAAACCAGGTTTAGTATCGATCCGATGATCAATACCAGGGCGTTCAGGAGGTAGTTTGTTTAATCCCTCTTTAGCAAAGACATCTGCAAAGTCATGCAAATAGTCCGGGACCAATTCTTCGAAAGATTTCTTTTTCTTCTCTTTCTCATCTGTCACGAATTCCTGAGCTTTATTACTGTATTTCGGAGGAGGAAGGGAGATTGTGGAGTAGTTGGGGAGTTGTTCGAGTCGGAAAGTTCCATCACGTGTGAGGGGCATATCCATGGATACTTCTTTGATGATTCTCATACTAACCCCATCCGTATCATATTCAACAAGGAATTCTCCATCTCCAAGCTCATAAGAGGAAATTTCTCGCACTTCTGGTGCATGCCAGACATCTTGCATAGTGTTGAATTGGTCATCATCCTCTGTTGGGATCAATGAGGGCACGGGTTCTTCTTTGTCGGGGATTTCTTCAATTGAAGCTGAAGGAGTATGTTGAAGAGTTTTTGGAGGAACATAGAACTTGGATAGTTTTGGTACATTTGTATCTCATCCAGGAATTTCTTCTTCCACTTTTCTTTTCCCATACTTCTGTTCTTCTATTGGCTGTTGCTCAATAGGTTTTGGTCCGGTCCGATACTCGGGCTCGGATTTGTTCTTGCACTTTTCTGCGCGGGGAATTGGTGATACTGCTTGCGGCAGTTGTACACGGGGGGTGGGATCTGTAGTACGCGGTGTTCGTACTTCTGGTTCGGGATCTCAGAAGTTGTGAATGTTGCCATTTCTTGGGATGTTAATGGAAGGCCGGGGGCAGCCCGTTCTTCTTCCGGTTGGTATCTACGTCAATTTCAATTTCGTCTGATTTCGTTGTTCAAGGGAGGATGAGTGTTTCAGCAGCCCAATCTATACTTGGGTTCATTGCGCGTAACCACGGAATTCCCAGAAGGATTTGGTCTCTTCTTCCTAGTTTAGTGATATTAAATTTTCCATACATGGTTCATTCGTCGATTTTGACCACTAGGAGACAGTAGTGCGTGATTGGTCCTCCTTTGATAAGGGTTCCATCCGCCGTAGTAACTCGAAATGGTGTCTTGAGTTTTCGCCATGTGATCTGATGGAGTTTCACAAATTCCTCGGAAATAAATGTTCCTGCTGCGCCGGAGTCGATGACGGCAGTAGTGTTGACGGATTTTAAGCAAGTACGCGAATGGAGGGTAATAGTGACACGAAGTTCTTTTCTTTCACCTATAGCGCGTACAAGTCTTAGTAATACATTGGGAGAAACATACGACGTCAAATCCTTGTTTCTCCAATTCAAAAAATCCTCTACAAGCCGCCTCACAGTTTCTTCTTCTTCTTCTTTGTCCTTAACCTCGGTTTGATGGAGCGGAGTTTTCTTCTTTCTTTCTGGACAATTATGAATACGGTGTCCAGTCTTCTTGCATCCGAAGCATTGTTCCTTTTTCATACACTCGGATCTCTCCATATCGGAGATTCAATCTACAACCATTGCGTTGGAGTCCCTATTAGGTATGTAATGCGCGTTTCCATAGTTTTTCTTCTTCTGCTGCGGAGCATGACGTGCTCATAACGCTTGAAGATGGTGGTGGGAGTTGTCGATGGAAACACAGTGCATTACAACGTCACGGAATACTTCTGAGACATCTCCTGGTGCGAAAAGCTTGGTAAGGATACCCAGATTGAGGCCATCTTGGAAGAATTGAATCTTGGTTGCATCATCGGTGATGTGGGCCTTGGCTGCAAGTGCCTCAAAGTCAGCGATGTAGGTATGGAGATCACCGCTCCCTTGTTTGAGGTCCCTAAGTTTTGTTAGTGCGGTTCCTTTGGTATCCACTGGTTCGAAGGCTTCTTTGAAACTTTTCATAAAATCCTGCAACGTCCCATAACCAACTTTTTGTCCAGAGGTATCGGTTGACTGAGCATGAGCAAGGAATTGCTCTTTCCAAGATTTGGTGTTTTTCTTGGTCATGAAGGATGTAATGAAAATGATCTTCTGCTTATCGGTGGTGTAAAGCTTTTCATTGATATTGAAGCACAGGTTGCATGATTGGATGAATTCGCGAGAATTGTCGCGATCTCCATCAAAACCGGTTGGAAGACCAATTTTGTATTCAAATTCTTTGGTGGTCGTCATGATGGTGATTTGTCTGGTGAGTTATACTTTCTCGGTGCCTACATGTGCTGTCTTGCTGTCCGTTAGGCCTTTATCAGGGTTCAGGGTCGAGGACTGGGTAGTTGACGATCAGGTAGACTTTAATCTTTTGTTATGAACTGGGGTGGCATCACCAGCGACAGTGAAAAGACACGGACGGTCTGCTGGGAAGTTCTACAATGTCCAAAAGAGGACAAGGTGAAAGTACAAGGAACACATTCCGAGTATGATCAAGGTTCTACGAGAATAGAGACTAAGGCTAAGGAATGCTTAGACTTAGAGACGATTCAAGACGACTTAGGTTGGAGACCTAAGCGAAGGATATTCCAGGTAAAACCCAGTAAGATTAAAGTAAAGTATACAAGCGTAATATAACGTGCTTAAATAGGTCAATATGTGCGCACGGATCAAGAGAGTCGTGAGAATGTAAGTGCGTATCCAAAGAAGGAAGGCAACTATAGTACAGATGCGTTGAGCATATGAGTCAGAGTCACATTATGTAATATACAGGTAAAGGAAACAAAGAGAGAATGAATAGGGGCACGTACAACTGTAACAGACATGTAATAAGATTGCACTACAGTTTACAAAACATCACATACCGGCGAGACTGGATGGACATAGGATGGACGGTAAATCTTGCTTGAGGATGCCAAATGGGTTTGTGGAGATTGCCAAAGATCACCGCTTCATGGGAAAGTTGCCATAGTACAGCCGCTAAGCTGCAATGAGGCTTCCGGAGTGCGGAACGATACCGTTAGATAGGGGTAAACACATGGTAAAGTAGGACAGTGAAGCTGAAGGGTAAGGATAATGATTGCCGGTTGACACCTATATGAAAATGTGCTGTTTCAAGCTCAGTGTGAGTTTGCTCATCACACCGCCGTTCCCGCTGGCCATTTTAGATGTGCCATCCTGATGGATGCAAGGTTGGTCTATCGTATAATTTTAACAATTCGGTCACCCGAGGTGGACTGGTACAGGAATCAGTGTGGTTATGGGCAGCAGAGGTTTGAGTAGCTCAATGAATGGTGGTGATCTACTGTCAAGCACTGTCCGCAAAATGTGTAATCATCGTGAGGTGGAAGATTCCGTGTAGATGAGTGATGGGTGTACAGGTGTTGATACAGAGCGAGATGTGGTTAATTGACATGGGTGATTTTGATGGTCATATTGATTGCAATGGTCTGGCGGGGGAAGGGCAATGCTACATCAGTCTGGCAGTTTCCCTGTAGCTATGATGCATCATGTCTGCTAACTATAAGTCATGGGCATCAGGAAAAACCTCCCAGGCTAAATTCAAGTAATTTTGATAATTTCGAAAATTCTATGTCTATCTATGTAAGACTTTAACCAAAACGTGTTACAGTCCTTCAGAACGGTCTTGCTCATCCATTCTCGTGGGGCCATGTCACCAAACTTTGGTATAAGGTGGACACTACAGACAATATCACCCACTGGCACAATACTAGCCACTCTGTCACTACCACACATAGATATTGATGGTTTATAAAGACCGCTGTTTTGGTCAGGAGCAGATGGGAATGGTGTGAACTATTCAATGTATGTGAGGTGAGGAAGAACATAAATTGTTGGCAGAAAGAGTAGCTGTATTGACTTTGGTGGTAAGGCAAAGATAACTCGAACTTGACCGACGCAAAAACCTAAGCAAGCCAGTAATTAGGCTTTCCAAAATTGAAGCCCAGGTCCAAGCCTTGGGCAGGCTGTGACTTGGGCCTTGGCTCAGCTCGGCTTATTTAGGCCTGGCTTCGGCTGGCCCGGATTATTTAGCCCACGGGAAGTCACCCAATGAGTGCAAATTCTTCATCGTTGATTACTTCTGTCTCTATCTTGTTTTGCAATGCTTGATATTGATATAAAATATTATCTATGATATTCCGTGAACTACGGTTTGGTTTTTCGTACAGAATACCTGATTGGAATATGATTTTCAAAGTCCGGTATATGATAGTCCGGATTACTTTGCCTGGGAAGTCACCCAGTAATAAGTACGTGAGGTCCAGGTGACCCTTTCGGACGCCGTTCTATGCCCATTGCCATTGCCAACAGATATCGAAAACGACTCACACAGTCACACTTCGCCTTTTTCTCGTCATCGCCTATACGCCATGGTCAACCAATAAAAAAATGTGCACCCACACTCTGAGGTCATGGTTGGGAGGTCGAAGATATCTGTGAAATTTTCAGTATTTCTCAGGCCAGCCTCTGCTTTCGCTGGCGAAACATGTTTGAAGAACTAGGCTCCCCTTTTCCACTTGTCGGCCGCGCGAGAATAATCACACGAGTGCTCGTAATAGCAGTCAAAAACCTCTTCGTTGAAGAATCAGATCTGCACCTCGACAAAATTTACACCCGGCTTGCAGTCGAGCAAAACATCACCATCACCACATCATCCTTATTCTTTGTTGGCAATGGCCCAGAGTTTGTTATCTTTGATGAAACTAGCAAGAACGAGTGCTTATGCACGCCGCACAGATGATCACAATACGGACAACATGCAACTCCAGCTGATCAACCTCGACCTTGTCGTCTTCTTCCACCGGATTCCTCGTTGACCAGCCAGAGTTCTCATCATCGTTGACATATGGCGCTGGCGAGTCTGAGAACTGCAGTGGTTCGTCGCTCCTAGGCTCCCAGGCCGCTTTGATCTTAGGTCTGACTGGGATTTTGATTGTTGGCATTTTTTGAATTGGTTTTAATTCATTTTTCCATAGAAATATATTTATATGACACGTGGTAGAGGCAATATGAAGGACTGGTAGTGTCTGAAAACTCCGTACGACTCACAGGAAGTTTCCCCTCGTGTCCAGGACGTGTTCTGTTTTTCGTCACATGTAAAGGGGACACAAAAAAAGGAATTTGACGAGTGGGTCAGTTCAACAACTCGATTATGCGAGTCGACAACTTTGGACACTCGCTCTCCTCCGTAATGCTTGCTTGGCACTGGCGACATCCTGCTCATAATTGGCCAGCATCTCAGTAGAAATGGACGTGGGTGAATAGGCAAATTGTACATCCCTGCCACCTGGTATCAAAAGCAAACCGTCTCGCGCTCTTGATGACGTGGATCGCAATTATCTCACCGCTTTTCAGTGAGAGGCGTTTTATTCGTGGCCAGTAAGATGCCCAATATTGCCGATGATCGCATCCACTAGCACATATATAATGATAATGGGCCACCAGTGAGTATGATATTACTTCCCATAAGCCATGTTCCCCGCTGCATCCTTGTTAACCCTTCACCTAATTTTATCAATAACTGGATCTCCCGCTAAAGCTGACAATTTCCCCGTCACCATCCCCATGACCAAGAGGGTAAAGTTTTCCGATGGTACTACTAATAACATCTTGGCGCGTGATAGAGCTCGTGTGAAGACCCTTGGGGATCCCAGCATGCGCGGAAATCATCTTTATGATGTTCGTTTGACAAACGATTATTGGGCTACACTGTATCAATTGGCGTTGGGGACCCCCCCACAAACTGTGAGTTCAATACTGAGAAAACATGCGGCTACTAATGTATTATTGAAGATACCTTGATAGTCGACACTGGTAGCGCGAACACATGGATTGGCGCCTCCGCTCCGTACGTGCCAACTGGCAGTAGCGTCAAAATGGGTCCTGTAGAGGCCATGTACGGTTCTGGTTACTTTTATGGTGTGCCATACAACGATATCATGAGTTGAGAATACCTACGATCATCTATAGGAACTGAGTACCTCGACATCGTCACTCTCGGTCCTGAGCTCATCATCACCCCACAGTCGATCGGCGTTGCTTCTGCTTCAGCTGGCATTGATGTTGACGGTATCCTTGGCGTCGGGCCTGCAGACTTGACACTCCAGAGCCTGAAAAATGATCCGGCACATAAGATCCCGACTGTCACTGACACCCTGTATGAGCAAGTCTCTATACCTGTGGATGCTCTTGGTATCTTTTTCCAGCCCGAGGGCGGCCATTCGGGGGCAGACACCAGTGGAGGACTCACCTTCGGTGGAGCTGACTCTACCGAGTACAAGGGTGAAATTGTATACACGTAAGCTACCTCAGTTCTAGATTAGTCCAGACTAATAGTAATTGTCTTTTTTCAGTTCTATCACCAAAAAAAACGGATCGCAGTATTGGGGTATCAATCAGAGCATCTCATATGGATCCACGATGATCTTATCATTCACTTCTGGTATCGTCGATTCTGGCAACACTTTATTATGATTGCCAGCGTGTGTATCTACTAGAGTGCAACGAGTAATAATTGTCTGATTGGCGTTCGATAGATGCATTTAAGACGTACCAGGCTGCAACCGGCGCGACTTTAGATCAGTCGACTGATCTTCTCATGATTACCTCTGAACGGTACGATGCCCTGAAGAGCCTGGACTTCCATATTGACAAGGTACGTCAATTCTGTCAACTCTCACATCCCTTGTTCACCATTTTGCACAGGAAACCTTCAGTCTTACCCCTAACGGACAAATCTGGCCTCGTTCTCTGAACCCCAAATTGGTGGTAAGGAGGGTTCCATATATCTCATCGTTTGCGATATTGGCGATCAAGGAGGCTATGACTTTGTTAATGGCTACGTATTCATGCAGCGCTTCTACACTGTGCTTGATACCACCAACTCCCGCGTCGGTTTTGCCAGAAACCGGTTCACTTATGCCACCACCAACTAATGTGGTCTTGTTCCTTGGTTAGGTCTCTGTATGATTAGATTATAGCAATCCAAGGAGACCCCTTCGGTCGGCTCTTTCGACGATATATAAATTTTGAACTTGTAGCTCAAGAAATGAACTATATGTTGTCAAAAGAGCCGACCGAGTGGGTGTCCTTGTATCGCTCAGTGTTGGCGCCGTCCAGCTGTCTTTCGTTCGCCTTTGCAAATAGACACAGCTGTGCACAATTGACCGTGAGAAAAGGAATCCCAACGAAGAAATATCTCGGCAAGAAAGGAAGCTCAAAATGTAGGAATAGAATTCCTCAGCGAGAGACAGAAACCCTGCTTTGGGTTTTCATTTTTGTAGTTCACCGGCTCTTCACAAGTCACAGCGGCGTAGCAGAGTAATAAGAGTTAAAACTGAGGAATCCGAGATTGCAGCTGATATTGCATGAATAAATGAAATCAGTGTCATTTTCTGATGTGACGGCCTTGCTTGTGGTGATTCGGAACTACTAGTCAGACAAAGGAAAAGACAGTTAGTTCCACATATGAACTTCGACCACGGTGCGTAAATTAGTACTTATCTTGTGGGCTTGCAACGCCACGAGTCAATTAATCAGTCAACAAGTCCTCA
>JABCPU010000451.1:0-52376 GCA_016800925.1 Suillus spraguei | reverse complement strand
CTATAGGGAAAACCGCACCAACGGGTGAGTGTTGGCCTGCATATATGCTCTCATTGAGGACCATGCTTTGTGGTGAGCATCTACATGTCAAGAAGATGGCTGCCATTGGGGACCATACATATGGTGAGTGCCCCCATGAGTATCTGCATGCCTGCGGTGAGAATCTGTGTGTACAGAGGGCTCCCATAGGGGACCACACCTGTGATGAGTATCTGCCTGTACAGACAGCTCCAATATGTGACTGCACCTATGGTGTGTATCTGCTTGTCAACAACAGGGCTCCATTGGGGACCATGCCTGTGCTGAATATCTGTGCGGAAAGAAAGCTTCCTTTGTGGATATTGCGAGTAGTGAGGGTCTGCCTGTAGGGAGGGCTCCCATTGTGACTGCATGTTGTGATTATATGCTGCAAACATGGCTCCCATTGGGGACCACGCCGACACTTGCCACAGGCACGAATCCCAATGGGAGCCGTGTTGTCATGCAAATAATCACTACAGGGGTGGTCCTTGACAAGAAGAGGGTCCCATTTGGGGCCGCGTGTGTGGTGAGTCTCTGTGTGCAGAGAGGCTCCCAATGAGGACTGCATGCTTTGGTGAGTACCTGTGTATACAGAGGACTCGCATTGAGGACCGCACCTGTGGTGAGTATTTGTGTGAAAACACAGCCCCTATTAGGGACCGCGCCTGTGGTAAGTATCTGCATGAAAACACAGCTCCCATAGGGGACTGCACCTGTGATGAGTGTCTGCCTGTGCAGACGGCTCCCTTGGGGACCATGGCTGTGGTGAGTGTCTGTCTGTTGAGAGGGCTCCCATTGGGGACTGCGCCTGCGGTGGGTATCAGCATGAAACACAGCTCCCATTGGGGACTGCACCTGTGGCGAGTCTCTGCCTGCTCCCATTGGGGACCGTGGCTGCCTGTCCTGTTGAGAGGGCTCCCATAGCGGACACACCTGTGGTAATCATCTGCCTGTTGTTGAGAGGGCTCCCATAGTGGACCACGTGTGCGGTGAGTACCTGTGGGAAAGAAGGACTCCCATTGGGGACTGCACGCGTGCCATGACTGTCTGAGTATCTGCCTGCAAACACAGTCACTGATGGGACTGTGCTTGTTGCTTGTTGCAAACATCACTCAGCTAAGAATAAGTATATCAGAGGGCTCCGGATACTCACAGGCATTTCACCACAGATGCGGTCCTTAATTGGAGCCGTCTGTACAGGCAGACACTCACCACAGGTGCAGTTCCCATTGTGAGCCCTCATTATATGCAGATGCTCAGACACACCACACATGTAGTGCTGCATGGGAGCTGTGTTTCCATCAAGATACTCAGACACACACCACGCATGGTCCTCAATTGGAGCCCTCTTAGCAGGCAGACACTTAGATACTCATATGGGCGCAGTCCCCAATGGGAGCCATGTTGTGAGGGAGATATTCACAACATGTGTGGTCCCTAATGAGAGCCATGTTTTCAGCAAGATATTCACCACAAGTGCGGTCCCCAATGGGAGCCACCTGTACATATTGATACTAACTAACATAGGTGTGGTCCCTGAGTATCTACCTGCCAACAACACAGCTCCCCTTAGGGACCGTGCTTGTGGTGAACATCACTCTGCTAAGTATCACCATATTAGAGGGCTCACTCCCATGGCGGACCAGTGAGGTAGACCCATATGCAATGCAGCTGACACCTCTCATGTGGTGGTATGCTATACAACTGCGGAATGCATGTTAAGAGGCTGGAGTAGGTCATGCTGGCGAAGTTGCCCCATACTACGTTTGCGGTGAGTAACTATATGCAAAGAGGGCTCCCATTTAGGACTGCACCTGTGCTGAGTATCTGCATGAAAACATGGCTCCCATTTGGGACCACGCCTGTGCTGAGTGTCTATATGAAAACATGGCTCCCAATGGGGACCACACTTATGCTCAGTATTTATGTGTAATTTTGAGCATCTGCATGTACAAATGGCTCCCATAGGGAGTGACTCACTGCAGACACAGTTGCTGGTGGGAGCCTAATTCTCAACAGGTAGATGATCACCACACATGTAGTCCCCAATGGGAGCCCTCTCGACAGGCAGATACTCAGCATAGGCGCATTCTCTAATGGGAGCCATATTTTCATCGAGATACTCAGCACATGCATGGTCCCTAATGGGAGCCATATTCTCGTGCGGATACTCTGATGTGTATTTGTGTGCAAAGAGGGGGCTCCCATTGGGGACCATGCCAGTGCTGAGTGTCTGCCTGTCAGAAGGGCTCCCATTGAGAACCGCATCTGTGCTGAGTATCTGCATGCAAACATGGCTCCCATTGGGGACTGCCCCTGTGCTGAGTGTCTGCCTGTTGAGAGGGGTCCCATTGGGGACCTTGTGTGTGGTGATCATCTACCTGTTGAGACGGCTCCAATAGGGGACCGTATCTGCAGTGAGTAATTATGTGCAAAGAGGGCTCCCATTGGGGACCGCGCCTGTGCTGAGTGTCTGATGAACACACAGCTTCCATGGGGACCACATGCGTGCATGACCTCTTGATTGACTGATACATCTAGGATGCATTTGACCACATATATGTACAGTCTGTAATATGAGCCCTCAATGACGGGTAGAAGCCTGCCACATTGACAGTCCCCAGTGGGAGCTGTGTGTCCCGGCAGATGCCCAGAGCATTTCACCAGAGGTGCAGTCCCCAATGGGAGCCCTTTCACAGGCAGACATCACCACAGGTTCAGTCCCCAATAGGAGCTGTCCTTACAGGCAGACATCACCACAAGTGCAACCACATGTGCAGTCCTGCATGGGAGCCATGTTTTCATCAGACACACACCACACGGACAGCCCTCAATGGGAGTCATGTTTTGAGATATTCACCACAAATCCCTTCTACAGACCTCACTGCATGTGCATGTCCAATGAGAGCCTCCTCTGCAGACAGACATTTACCACAGGCGCGGTCCCCTACTTACCATAGGCGCGGTCCCCATTGTGAGCCTCTCTACATGCAGAACTCACCATAGGCGCAGTCCCTAACGGGAGCCATGCAGATGCTCACAATAGGCATGGTCTGAGCCATGTGTACAGGCAAACACACACCACACACGTGGTTTCCAATGGGAGTCCTTCCTACACACATATAATACTACAGAAATAATCCCCATTTGGAGCCGTCTTTACACACAGATGCTTGCACAGCAGGCAATGTCTCCGATCGGAGCTGATGCTCAGACATTCACCACAGGCGCAGTGCCCAAAGAGACCCTCTTCACCCACAGATACACACTACAAGCACAGTCCCCAATGTGAGCCCGCTTCACATGCAAAGACTCGCCATAGGCATGGTCACCATTGGAAGCATTTTGTACAGGCAGATTCTCAGATACTCACCGCAGGTGCGGCCCACCTCTTATACACTGATAGTTCTCAGACAGTTTTCACAAGATGCGCGGTTCCAAATGGGAGCCGTCTTACAAACTGACATTTGTCAGCTGAGGTAAACTCAGCACAGTCATGGTCCTCAATGGGAGCCGTCTGTACTGGCACATACTTGCCACATGTGCAGTCACGCCTCTCTGCAGGCAGACAGTTTGCCGTAGGTTTGGTCTATACACTATATGGCTATATATTATATATATCTCAACACATTTTCATATTGTTTTGGATGTTCATTTGATAGAATACATCACTGGGATTCCATTGCACCAACTTTTAAGGAAATTGGTGGTCAGAAACATGAGTTATGATCATTTTACTGTTAACTGAGTGATTTAACTCAATTACTATATTAGGACAGTATAACTCCATCATAGGACATCAAATATCTAACAGATGCACTGGTATACATACTATAGTGATGGGGATATATGATTTTGCACTCATTTCTAATATTGTCATATTATGTCTGCTGGTCCAGAGGGAGAGGTTGAGCAATCATCTTACAAAAAATTGCTGGAGCTTCAAAACTTGGTGTGTTGTCTTCTATGACCTTCAAAAAATGGGAAGAAGCTTGGTTACATGGTTGATGGTGCCTGAGATGTGTATCTTCAAATGTACCTACCACTACTATAGACTCTAGGTCTATCATCTGACAAAAAATTGCTGGAGCTTCAAGACTTGGTGTATCATCTTCAGTGACCTTTAAAATGGTAGGAAGCAGCTTTTCTAGATGATAGGTCATGTCTAGGATGTCTGACTTGAGATGGGCCTCTACCTACTATAGGCACTAAGTCTATCATCTTACAAAAAATTGCTAGAGCTACAAGACTTGGTGTATCATCTTCAGTGACCTTTAAAATGGTAGGAAGAAGCTTTTCTGTATGATAGGTCATGTCTAGGATGTCTGACTTGAGAGGGGCCTCTAGCAACTATAAACACCAAGTCTATCAGCTGACAAAAAATTGCTAGAGCTTCAAGACTTGGTGTATCAGCTTCAGTGACCTTTAGAATGATAGGAAGCAGCTTTTCTAGATGATAGGTCATGTCCAGAATGTCTGACTTGAGATGGGCCTCTACCTACTATAGGCAGTAAGGCTATTACCTGCCAAAAATTGCTAGAGCTCTAAGACTTGGTGTATCATCTTCAGTGACCTTTAAAACACTAGGGAGAAGCTTTCCTAGATGATAGGTCATGTCTATTATGTCTGACTCAAAATAGATCTCCACCTACTATAGGCACCAAGTCTATCATCTGACAAAAAATTGCTAGAGCTTCAAGACTTGGTGTATCATCTTCAGTGACCTTTAAAATGGTAGGAAGCAGCTTTTCTAGATTAAAGAATGTTTTTGTAAATAGGTTAGGGTCATTTAGTAGTTAGGTTGACCTTTCACACTTACATTTCTGCCTACGGAACTGTTCCGAATTGTTCCCAAGGCAGATGCAAGGTTGATACACTTAAATTGCCCTAATCTTTCACACTTATATTTCTGCCTATGGAACTGTTCCAAACTGTTCCCAAGGCAGACACAGGGTTGACACACTTAAATTGCCATTGCCATTGGCAGACTTATTTGGCCACCCCCAGAACAGGTCTGTAGGCGGACACACTTGCAAGAATCAGATTATTCATTGAGTGATCACATTTTACATTTTATTCTTCCGCCTACAGAACTGTTCTGGGGGTGGCCAAATAAGTCTGCCAATGGCAATGCATGCAAGGTTTAGCTTGCATGTATTGCAGTTAGCACACCTATTTGGCTGCCCCCAGAACAGTTCTGTAGGTGTTCAGGAATCATCTAAACATTTCGACTTGTTACGAACTGGGGTGGCGTCTCCAGCGACAGTGATAAGACACAGACAGTCTGCTGGAAAGTTCGACTACGTTCACAAAAGAACCAAGGTTACTACAAGGAAGTATTCCGAGTAGGATCAAGGGTTCAGTCAAAGAGTCGCGACTCTAAGACGATCAACAGAATAGAGACTAAGGCTAAGGAGTGCTTAGACTTAGAGACGATGCAGATGACTTAGGTTGGAGACCTAAGTGAAGGATGTTCCAGGTAAAACCCAGTAAGATTAAAGTAAGGTATACAAGCATAATACAATGTGCTTAAATAGGCCACTATGTGCGCACAGACCGAGAGAGACTGAGAACAGAAGTGCGTATCCAAAGAAGGAAGGCAACTATAGTACAGATGCGTTGAGCATATAAGTCAAAGTCACGTTATGTAATATACAAAGTAAAGGAGACAAGAAAATGAATAGGGGCACGTACAACTGTAACACAACTAACTCCTACACAATCTACTTGTGAAATATTTCCTCCCTTATAATAGTACTGTAGGCAGACACAACAGTGAAGTGTCAATATCAATGTAACCACACCAAACTTTCCATCCTCAGAACAGTATTAGTAGGTGGCTCCTATGGCCTCTAACTAGTGGTTTTCACACTTATGTAGCCGCCTACAAATATTGTTCTGAGGGCGGAAAGTTAGGTGTGGTTACATTGATATTGACACTTCACTAACAAAACTCTTGATAAAGTTGACCCTTCACATTGTCAGATACACTCCATTAATGTTGTGGATCTCCCACTCAATAGTGTATGGCACAATGTAATAAAATTCACTTTGGAACGTCAAGATTAGAACTACAAATAGACTGCCAGCTACCATCACCCATTCCACACTTACAGCCTTGCTCTCTTGCCTTTCACATGCTTGATTATTTCAATCTCATTGTCATCTTCTTCATCTTCTTTTTCTTTAGCTGCCTCCTTAAGACGCTTGTGAGTTGCAATGGATTGCATTGCTGGTTTGATGGTGTACGTCTGTGAAGTTCTTCCCAGTTCAATAGCCTTATCCAATCCAAAGAATGTGACAGCAATCTTGAAAGGACCATACTGAAGGTCAGAGAGGTGCATATTTATTTCATGATACTTTGCATTCAATTCTTCTACCATGAGTGGGACCCAGTCTCATTTGAAGACACTGCCCTTCCAAATGCGTTTACTTTGTGCATTCGCAAGACCTAGATGAATCATCAGGAGCGACCCAATGCCCTTGTTACTGTTCTTCAAGTTCCACTGCAGAGGGAATCCCTTGCCTTGGTGGTCAGCAAAATACTTCCGCAAAGGACTGTCCGCCTCATAGACCGCTATGATATATGCTGGGACCACCGCAATGAACTGGTTAGTAGACCTGCTTCCTCTTCGAGTGCTTCTGTTGGGGTTCCAAGGGAGGGCCCTGAGAGCCTGTGTTATTGCCCGACCTCCATCCCAAACTATGGGACTGTACTCTCCGTCGGTGAAGATGTCGGGGAGAATCCTGCTGATGTAGATTCCGGCAAGAAGAGCGATCTTATGGATGGGCTTCCGAGGGTTGAAATTAGCAAAGACCCACTCATAGATTTGACGGATTAGTGGCTCCGTCTCTCCTCTCTCAACATCAATGTTATCCAGCAAAAATTCCTCTGGCAAGCTGTCCCTCGAGATGAACTGGAGTAGAGACTGGAGAGTTATGGAGTTGACAGCTCAAGCTGCCCAAGCGTCGGTTGCTTGAGCTTTATTTGATGCCTCTGCAATGCTGTTGGTAGGCCTAGCATTCCTCACACCCATGGTTTGCAATCCTGAAGCTTTGCCCATATTGACCCAAGACATATGCACAGGCTTACAAGAGCAACGCCCATGAGCCCCAACATTGGCCACATGCCAAGGGACATGGTTGATGTGAAGGTGGTTAGCCACCCCACAGAACGCATCCTGCATGAAACTGTCCACCGCTTGAGGAGAGTGCTGGGGAGCATACTTGAGCATATATATCCCAGCAATGCAAAACACAGTGGTAGACAGCGCTGAGTAGATCAGAGGGGCACCCACAACCGAAGGGTTATCGGCTCACATCATGCTGATGATACGAAGAGAGAAATCCCGAATGGTTAACTGCTGCTCTGATGGGTTGGGCAATCCATCCAAATGATCTTCACGGTTAGGAATGATGCAGCATAGGAGATGCTCAAATGCCCGATCCTGGTAGCTCAGGGGATAGGAGCAAGACAGCCACTTGCGGAGACTAGTCAAGCGCATCTTCAAATTGCTGACATTTCCTACCCCAATGTCCCCTTCTTCATTAGCGCATTCCTTGTTGACTGCTGCAGCTACAAGCCCCTTGACATCAGCCATGTAAGCCTGCAGGGCCACCAGCGCGATGGCGCTCGCATGACAAAGTTCAGAAGTGTACAGCTGAAAGAGTTGAGGAGAAAGCTGGTTGACGCTTAGCATTATATGGAATTCTGCTTTGTATGCCTGATATCTGAATTCAGTTTAGAATTGAGAAACACCTTCGAGGCTTATTGCTTACCTCAAAATGATTCTGACCATATGTTAGTATCTGAGAGCGCTTCGATGAAATGGCAGGAACCCTTGTATCCCCCAATGTGGGCCAATCAGCAGGACTGACGGTTATCAGTGTCGTCAGTGAAGAAGAAGAGATCCGTATCTCCATTGACAACATAGGAAGGCCCTATTGCAGTAAACTTTGAACCAACCAAAATTGTCGCATGAGACTGGTGGCGATGACTTTAGCATTACCCGTGTGAGCGTATGCCAAAGTTCTCTCCAGGACAGAACACAACTCTATTATTTCAGGTGTTGGTTTTAGATTGTGCTTCAACCGGGGGTGTTGGTGTTTCCATATGCGCTCCAGCAAGGATGTGACCCCAAAGGAGGTCCACTGGTATATGTTGGGGAAGGCCTACGCTTTGGGGTTAGACTTTTAGATGTAGCATTAAACCAGATGCGTACCTCCGGAGTGAATATTACAAGATGCGGTCGCAAGACATCAAAGATGTCAGGATACAACCACACTCAAGCTAGAGGTATTATGATGTCCCAATAAATACGCCTGAGCAAGCTTCAGAGCTAAGCAATAGGATGGACATAAATAACTCACTTGCCAGTGCGGTGACCAGGTAACAGAGAATCCAGTTGAATTATATAAACATTCTCCAACCTCAAAGCACGAGGCACATCATCATGTTTAATTTTGTTGTCAAAATGCTGGTGAGGGAGGCTCGCTTCGCACTCCCGAATGATGTTAGGGTGGTTTAGTGCTGCCTGGCATCCAGTTCCATATGCCCCAGACAATGCAGAAGTTATGCGACCTTGCTGAACTTCATGAAGTGCTGCAGAAGGACATGTCCAATGTGAGAGCTCATTATAAAACTGGCATGCCATTGACAGCACCACTGGAGGAACCTCGCCGTCATCATGATTGAAGAGTTTCTCATCTTCCTCATCTAAATCATCATCTACACCACGAAGCGGTTGAGCCACAGACTTGTGGATCTTGGTTAGGAAGGGGCCGAATTGAGGGAGAACTGTGTTACATTGAATGTGACCCGTCTTTCTCAAGAAAGCCTGGGGATAGACGTTAACAAGAGGAGTCCGAATGTCCTGATCTTCATAAACATCTGGGTCCATGACCATGTCCTCATCATCAGGAATGAAAGAAGAAAAGAGCTCTGGGACAGTTTCCAAATTCACCAGAATTCCACAAGACTTTGTCCCCAGGGCAACCATTCCCATATGCCGAGGAATTCGACGACCTCCCTTGTCATACACCTTGTTCTCATCCTCAGTCTCTGGATCTTGATGGGGAAGTTCCTCCAGATCAACTTCTTGGCGAACAAGTGGATCCGGTGAATCATATACAGCTTCGTGGTTCAGGAGGATCTGCTCATTTGAAATGTCCTCCCACTGGTTGACCTTCGTGGCGCTATCAGTCATGCCACGGTTAGTGAGCCACGGGTAGTTTAGAGTTAGAGACCCACGTTATATCTGTCGCAATAGCCGGTGACATGTAGCGGATTTGGGCATACAACCTCTCAGCCTGCCAATTTGCTCCTTCTACACGTCTAGTTTGCAAGTTACTACTAGCAATCGCTTGGTTCTGACCAAAACGACAGCAGACAGAGACAGGTTGATGCTCCACAAGCCAGCCATCCTCTTTCCACAATGTGGGGATCCTTCTACCCAGTCATCCCAGCTCTCAATTATGCAGTCACTAAGCTTCTCTACATCTTCAAGGTGGAGTTGCCAAGTACGTTGCGAGCTGCCATCATATATAGTCTTTTGTACAATAGAGTTAGCATTGTACAACATAACTTACTAGACATTTGTGGCATCAGTTACCCTCCATCCATCTACGTCATCTTCCATTCCATAGGGATGCGTCACATGAATCCCCAAGTCCGGGTTCGTAGACAAAGCATAGGCAAGAAACATGACCGCCATACGGAAATGATGCCCAGACAGTCTAGAGTCTCCATGCTTTTCACTCAGAAGAGGAGCCTCATTAGCCACAGTCAGATCCTCTATGTTGGTGATTGGACAAAAGCCAAACCACAGCTCTGAAGAACCATTGGTGCCTATGGCCATCATGGATCTGGTGGGGTTGAAACCCAGCTTGCCATATTTGGGTCTGAATTGATGGTAAGATTGTCGGAGATCGAGGGTTATGGTGAATGTGTGATCGGCAACGGTGTTTGGAAGGAAGGCATGACAACCCATGGATTCAGCTACAACTAACATAAAATCCAGGAAGTGCTTGGACCCATCCCACATCAACATATTGTCGTCCAAACTAGGGCTGAGGTTAGAATAAATGGAGAGGTTGACTCTACGGTGTAGAAGGGCGATGGCGGCGGCAGCTTGATTGTTCTCCAATATCCAGGCAAACACTGAAAGTTTAAAGGTCATCATCTTGGCCTGCTCCCAAGTAGGACCTGATGCCTCAACGCCCTCCTGTTGCAAAAACAGCCCTTCATAAATATCGCTTTGGGGCAAAGGATCATCGGCCTTTACAACTGACAGCACATCTGCAAGATCAAAGTGACCCCTATCGTCTTCGTCATCGTGGTTGGCAGCAACAGTGACCAGGTCTTCTTCCTCATCACTGCTGGAGCTGTTGGATTAATGAGCACATGTTTGCAGGGAAAGTCAACTTGAACTCACCCTGCATAGTATGAATCTTCAGAGACTTCAGCCATGAATCTATCCAAGTTGGGTTCAAGGCTGCTGGGAAAGAAGTGGGCGAGTTTAGTTAATGCAACACTAAAATTTTAAAGGAAGGAGGTGAAAACAACCTTTAGTCGAAATTATTGAGGATGGCATTCGGATTAGACAGCCGGGGTTAGTCCAGGTTCCAGTTGCAGGGTTTATGTTACCAAAGCATGAATGAAAATATTATCATGCCAGTAACTGGACTGGACCCCTGTTATGTCAAAGGGTTGCATGCAGAGTTATTCGGTTACATACTGCTTGCTGCGTGTAAGGGAACTAGCTGTATCAGAAATATAAGAAGACAACAAGATGTCAAGGATAAACTCACACAGACAGGAGCGAGGCCAGTGAACATTGGACATTAGGACCTTGACTGGGTTGCCAAAAAGAGACGGTCTTCTTTGTCCCCATCATACTATGGATTTGTGTTGTCACCTTGCGAACCACTGTTCACAACCTTCCTTTTATGTAAACACAGAAGCAAAAGTAACCATTACCTGTCAGTAAGTTATATATGCAAGCCAAGTGAAAGCAGTGCACTTTGAAAAGTAAATGTTTTGCACCGAAGCCGTGGTCACCGGTTGTACATGCTGTATGTAAGGAAACCAACTGCATCGTAAACAAGTGTAAAAAGACATGAAGACTTCACAAATAAACTCACAGAGACACTTCAACATTAAACATCACACAGCCACCCTCTGCGAAGCCCAGAAGTTCTTCTCCTTATCACTGTTTGTTCCTGTTGTGACTTTGTGAACTGGTGTTCTCCAATTTCCTTTTATGTAAACACCCAAGCAAAAGTAACCACGCCAAGTTAATCTTATTGGAAATATCAGTACGAAATCACCAATGCAGCACTTTCTTCCTGAAAATTTCACCTTCCCAATATTGGTTCCACAACTTCAGAGTGGCGTGGTGTATGCGGACTTTATCTTTTGCCGCCAATCATTGATGCATGGAGCTTCTCTGAAGAAACTTCAAGTTGAAAATCTGAGCTGAATTCTCAGATGCTCCCATGGTGGCACCAGCAAGAAGCAATTCAGTAGGGAAACATTGTTGGCTAGACAAATTAGAATCCTATCGCCTTACCTATTGGAGTCAAACATCTATGGGGGCATAGATGTTCCCTGGGGGAACAGCTTGATTTGGTTAGTAAAGGGAACACATGTCTATTTTCAGTTATATGAGGTTAGAGGGAACACCGAGCCAAGGGGAACAGAGGAACATCCTCTGTGGGAAACAGGGAATACATTTCTATTTATGGTTATACAAGGTACGAGGGAACACTGGGCCAAGGGGAACAGAGGAACATCATGTGTGGGAAATAGGGAACACTTCTCTACTTATGGTTATACAAGGTACGAGGGAACACTGGGCCAAGGGGAACAGAGGAACATCATGTGTGGGAAATAGGGAACACTTCTCTATTTTTGGATATACAAGGTACAAGGGAACACTGGGCCAAGAGCCATCCTGTCCCCAATTAGTCATTGTCCTAAGTTTCTGTCATCCCATCTTTCATTCATCACATGCCATCGTCCTATTCTTTTTTTTCGTTCAAGTCCTGATTTTGGCCTTCTTTGTCTTTTTGTTTGTTCGTCTGTCCATTCATTTTGTTTTGCTGGTTTCCAATTTTCTTTTTAAATGGCATCCTGGTCAGCTGCAGTCCGTTCAATCTTTCGACCTTCTTTGGGCACCAGACAATGTTACACTTCCCCTCTTGGCTTTAGTTGGGGTTGTGCTCAGAGTCCAGTCTGTGCTCCTTTGTTTTTATTTTATTTTCAACACTGCTCTCATTTTTCTTCAATCTTTCAACCTTCTTTGGGCACCGGACAATGTTACGCTTCCCCTCTTGGCTTTAGTTGGGGTCGTGCTCAGAGTCCAGTCTGTGCTCCTTTGTTTTTCTTTTATTTTCAACACTGCTCTCATTTTTTCTTTCTTTTGTCTTTGTTTCTGGAGGCTCAGTCCTTGCATCATGCGCCACTTGGCTTTGTTGGTTCTGAATTCACCCTAGTTGTACTTTTTTTCTGTTGCCCAATATCACTGACTTGTTTTAGACCCTCTCATATGCTCAGCCGTTGACTCATTTTGATGTACATTAGACTTGTGTCCGTCCCCCTTATCACCTTGTCTGATGCATTGCTCAAGCAAAACCTCATGCTCTTCTCATTGCTGGCAAAAGTTCCCTGGATCCATATCTCGAACCACTCAGGATATTCAACAATGTTATCGGGATACTAGCAGGATGTATGGACACTCCTCTCAAATCAGAACCAAGCTAACTCTTATTTCCACATGTGCGTCCATATGCAAAGATGGCGCTGGGCAAGTTATCTTGTGTGGCCAAAGTATGTTTTCTATTCTCTCTCCAGATGCGCCAAAAGGACTTGGGTGAGTCTTAAACAAGCTGTTGTGTTTTTCACTGTCTCAAGCCTCTACTGTTGTCAGAGGAATAGTGTTGTGGTCAGAAGTCTGCCATTCTGCCAATGGCAATTGCAGGCAGTAGGTCGAGGGCCTTGGGCAGAAGTTGGCAGAAGTCAATCTGAATCTTATTTGCACTATGAGCAAATAACAAATGTTCGACATTCAATAAAGTTTGTCTGAACCTCTGTACATGCAAGAATGTCATCGACAAAGTCCAAAGGTTGTCCTGTTTTAAAAATAATTGTCAACCACTTGATCCAACAGCAAAAAGTTCCAAATTCCTCCAATCACTATGTTTATCAATGCAACTACTGTTTGACATACATAGAAGGTCACAATGACAGACGCCTCAAATATATTCTTGACCAGAATGCTTGCCCTACAGCCCTGGACCAGGCTTGTTCAGAAGTCCATAACTATCTTGCCTCAAAGAATGGAAATCAAGCATTGCTACTCCCACCTATCCAAAATGCAGATTCTTCTTCATCCAAGCCTTTGTCAACTATGACTAATACTCCACAGAAATGGAAGAACCTCATTGGGTTTGTGGATCTCCCAGTCACTCCAGAGCAAGCAACACGTGCAAATTTCATATTGATTCAGTGAGTTCAATGGGAAACTCTCCCAGTCAGTGCTGAACACCATCCATTGAAGACATTCGCAATCATAATCCACTTAATTGTATCTGATGCCGCCAACATTGAGCATTATTTCTTTGGTCTGGGTGGGGTACAATCTGTAAAACACTGCAACCTATCCATTCAGACCTTTGAGTCTCTTAGCAAGCTACACCAATTTCTTGCACAAAGCTTATGATGAAGCTGGCAAGCCAGCACATCACAAATTTGCCCATACGCACACTCAACCAGAAGATGGACTTGACATAGCCTTAGCAAATGAAAGTGAAAGGCTTTTTGCATGGGTGCATCCACTTGCTGGTGACTCTTGCAGCTCAGACAATGAATTTCTTGCAGGCCCAGAGTCGATGACTGATGAAGAACTGCTAGAATAATTTAGCAAGTTTGAAAACCAGGCTCTAGAATCACACTGGCTTGCAAGAAGGTGCTGACGAAGTCCCAGATATCCATTTGAAGGAGGTATTATTGACTGGAATGAGCTGGAGAAAGTTGATAAAAGGGTTACACCTGCAGGATTTATTGAAGAGATTGACATGATTAGCTGTGGGTCACAAGGCATGGAGGCAGTCTGGAACATTGATGCGCTGTTGTCATTGTGCAGACACAGAGAGACCTTTTTCTACATTCTATTTGGCAAGTATCCAAACCCTGGATATTCCCAAAATCACAGACTTCCTAGGCAATTTCTGCTTCATTGTTACCTCTCGCCTGTTTGATGACATTAAAAATGAGTTTGACGGTGTTCAGCACATTTGACAGATGTTGATGAATGATATTCCACCAGCATTCACAGAGCACAATATCTCTTCGCGTTGATGTGCGCCAAGCATGTTTTAACTTTATTTATGTTAGTCTTAAATGAGTTCTGTCATACTCTAGCCAAGAGTTTGAATGAGTTAGCCAGCATTTAAGCGAGTTTCAAAAGTTACCTTTAGTACCACTATTGTGTATTTGATAAAACCCCAACCAATGCAAGACAAAGATGTATATTCTGACCTGTCATGGATCCTTGACAGTGCCTTTCTGAAGTTTGCATTTTCTTTTCAACTCAGTCTGTGACAGAGCACTGAACTGTTACCTTGATCCCAAGAATCTTCCATCAGAATAATCTCTTACTGACAAAGTGTCATATTAGCACTTCAGGGTCCTTAAAGCATCTGTCCACACTAGTAGTTATCACTATAATGCCTTTGTACCCCAGCATCCACACAGCATGCTCAGAATGAACTAACCATTTGTTCAGATGATGTGTTGCATCTATCATGACACATCAGTCCAATGGGCATGTAACACAGATACAGTGCGACCATTGTCAGGTCTTGCATACTCTGGATAGCCATCCTCCTTCATCAATGTCTGGGCACAGAAAGACTTTGGAAAGTGCTTTTTGCAACGTCCATTCTCCAAGCAACGTTCTGGAGAGCAGGGGCCATGAAGCATGTATTTCTCCACAGCCTCATAGAGTTGGGGATGGACATTTCTGTCAGGGATCTGGGCGGAGATGAAGGAGTCTATTTGTTCCACAGTACGAATCTTGTGGTCTGGATCCAGGAAGATGAGAAGGTGCATGTGAGGCAGACCACGCTTTTGATATTCAATGGTGTACACCAATCCTGCAACCTTGCCATAGTAGCCTTTGCGAACTTTCTTCAGCAGGGCCTGCTGCTTTTGATAGAATACGCGAGCCACCAAGTCTGGACGGTCCACAGCAGTTTGACCTACATAAGAAAACTTGTCAGAATCAAGTCATAATAATGCATCAGTATGTCACTTTACCTGGAAGGAGATTCTCAGTAATCTCAGGCCAGCTTCCATTGGCAGTCATTGTCAGGAAGAGATCAGGTTTTTTGCAGGCACGGCAGATGGCCAAGGAGTCCTGCAGTAGCTGCTGCATATAGCGAGGGCTTCCAGAATGAGAGGAGGGAAGGATTATAGCACGACCTGTCTCAGCCAAATTGCCTACTCCATCATTGAGAATATTGTCTGTGAGGCCTTGGTAGCAGTCAGCCCTGATCTTCTTCTGGTTGTTTCTTATCCAGTTGAGTCTGCTCTGCTCAATGGAAGCCCAAGCATCAACAACATACTGCTGGAACAGCCTTTCACCACGAAAGATATTGTTGTGGTCAATGCGAGCTGGACGGGGATGAAGACAAAAGGCATAATACAGCAGCTGAGTCACTTTTTTGACGCGTGCACGTCCACCCTGAGGAATGATCATATCAATGTAGAGGTCCCAGCCATCCTCTCCATTGGGAAAGAGAAGGACATAATGAAGACAGGCATATGCATGGTTGAGTTGACTGATGCGCCTAAGTCGACCATTTTGATAATATAAAATGATGTCACGTTCATGAGACACCTCCTCAGATCCATCTCCAGGAAGAGCTGCAGCAATTTCATTGGCAGTGGGAAGGTTGTATCTTCGACCATCTGTGCCTGGCAGGAAGTGAATACGCACAGAAACATCTGTCTGCTCCTCTGGAGGCTTCTCTTGCATGATTTGATAGGCTTGCTTGTAGACAGCAGCATAGGGGTGTTTTCGATGCAACATGTCATGCAGATCTCTGAGAATCTGACGATCAAGACCTTCATTTCCAGGACGGGTGGTGCAGATGTTGGTGGCTTCTTCAGAGTCATATATATAAAGTTGTGCATATGAAGGCTGGACACCCTCTGGAGGTAGAAGACTGCCCATGAGGTGATGGAGAGAGCCATGGATACGAAAAGCATTTGGGCCAGATCTTTGAATAGCACGATCCTCAATGTTGACACCAACAGAGGTAAATGCAAGAGCACTGTTGTATTGGCGAATTTTTGACACAAATGTTCTGTCTCTATATGCATGCTCCAGCTCAGGTGGCCATGCTGGAAATGGGGGAAGGCTGACTTGGCCCTGCAAGCAGCACATACCAAAGCGAGGGTTTTGCAAAGAGGAGTTGGAGAGTCTTTCACATGCAAAGTGAAGTGCATGACATTTGGGACACTCCACATTAAGGGGACCAAGAGTATGATGGTTGGCTGGTTCTGTATATGGTTGAGCTCCATCAGGAATAGGAATGACCTGATTGATATGCTGGTTGTCCTCTTCTTCATGCTCCTGGTGTTGTTCCTGCTGTTGGATTCTCCTTCTCTCTTCATCATCTGCATGTTGCTCTTGAGATATTGGGTCATTATATTCATGTAGTGCTTCCTCAAGACGCTCCTGCTCCTCATGAACTCTCTGCTGTGCACGGTTGTGGCGGGCCTCCTCCTGTTGACCTGCTCGCTGACGATCCTGAGTTTGACTATTGAAATGCTCCTCTTCCTGTTGACCTGCTCGTAGAATATCCTGAGCTTGTCTATCTTCCTGCTGCTGCAAGTAATTGGCATCTCTCTCCTCCTGGCCTTGCCTATGAATGTGGTTAGCTTCCTGCTACTGGAATTGCTGCTGGATCTGATGATGACGTAATCCCTCCTGTGCTTGTCTATCTTCCTGCTGCTGAACCTGCTGGAAATGATGCTGAAACTGATTATTAAATTGTTGATAATCAGGTTGAGGTGGTACAGGCAAAGGTGGTGCAGGATTGGGTGCAAAGTATTGTTGGGGATTGTTGAAATTGTGAGGACCAACTGCACCCTCATAGTGAATAGGACCATGCATGTATTGACCATAGTTCTGTCTATTCATCTGTTCAGCTTCCTCTTCCTGCTGTCGTTGATGGCGATGATCCTGAGTATGCCTAGCAATTATTTCAGCTAGCTGCTGCTGCGGTATATTATGTCCCTGTGCAGCTTGTTGCTGCAGCAACTGAAAGGCTGCCAAGTTATTCTGAGCAGGAGCAGGGGCAGGAGCAGGAGCAGGAGCAGGAGCAGGAGCAGGAGCAGGAGCAGAGCAGGAGCAGGAGCAGGAGCAGGAGCAGGAGCAGGAGCAGGAGGTGCAGGTTGTTGTTGAGGATTATTACGCCTTCGCCTGGCAGCACGGCGTGCTTCATGACTATTTACTGTGGCTGCAGCAACATTTGCCATACGACGTTCATATTCATTCTGAAGTGCAGCAGGTGGAGGAATATAACCAAAGGGAGGTCCTAAGGCTGGAGCAGGAAAAGGTTGACCAAAGGGAGGTCCTAAGGCTGGAGCAGCAATAGGTTGACCAAAGGGAGGCCCTAAGGCTGGAGCAGGAACAGGTGGTCCAGGTAGTAGTGGTTGGTGTTGTAGACGCCACCTACATTGAGCCTCATGATGCTCAATAACATGACGTGGCATATTAGGGAACCTTTGCATGGGAATAGGACCATGGTTTAAATTTCCCAGGATCTGAGGAATATTCTATGAACATATCAGAATATGACTCATGAAAATTAGAAAATTAAATCTTACCATTTGAGCAGCATTTTCTAAAGGCTGAGCTATAGGAGTAGGATGGCGACGTGCAGGAGGGGAGCCAATATTTCGCTGATTCCTCTCAGCCTGACGTGCAGCAGCCTGTGCTCGCTGAGGAGAGGTAGGAGGAGTGGAGGGATTCCTATCAAAAATAAATATCAGTCAAAAAATATTATATAATAATAACTACATACATTGGTGAAGATATTCAAAACAAAGGGAGAAGAGAGCTAAACTTCCAACAGTCGTAGTTCCACTGTGTCAAAGATAAGCCATCATAATATATATAGCAAAATATCACATACCAAAGATCCAAACAAATATCACCGAGAGTGACTGAAGAAGTACCAGCAGTTTCCAGGATGAGCTAATACCCTGGAAGTTCGACGTATGACAGTGCTAAGAACAGCTGAAAGCTGTCCAAGAAATTATCCCGAAGGATAGGATGGCAACTGTAAGAAGGCTGCAAGCAGACCAACTTAGCACAGAAAAGTGCCCCGCCAATCCAAAATCTCTACACTGTAGTATACCCAGAGGTCCAGAAACAACCAGCGAACACCTGCAAGAACAGATGGCCAGGGAAGTAGGACTTGGTTACACGTTCGTCTTGAATCGACAGGAGTTCACGAGTCCAGATGGAATACAGGGCCAGTAACAAACAACAATCACACTCACTATGCTTCGAACTCCAAGACACGGCCAGTCCAGGTCCAGGTCCAGGTCCAGGTCCAGGTCCAGGTCCAGGGGGGTCCAAAGGGTCCAAAAACACGTCAAAAAGCGAAAATGCCTGATATCTGATTACATAATCAATAATTTTTATCATAGTTTCAATATGTACACTATATAGGCTTACAGGAATCAAGAACAGTGAAAGATATATCTACCAAAGTAAAGCAGAAAAACAAACAGAAGTTGAGTATGTTGAGAAAGTATTACTTTCTCAAGATGTGACAGAGGGAGCAGTGGTGGAGGAAAAGAGGAAACGAAGATTGGAGCTTGAGGGTATATCTAGGGAACCACAGCGCATCAGCTGCGCAGTCACATGACCAAATCACGCAATCACGCAATCACACAATGGGAGAACAGTGTATTGAATCGGCACTCGAAAAAACCACGCGAGAAATTTCCAAACCGAGCTAAGCGCTCCCATGTGGCCTTTAGCGACGCAAGCGAAAGCCATGTGAGCTAGCGAGCAGATTCCCACCTTTCCCCCTTACTTTATAGACGAGTCCACCACCCGTTGTGCCTTCGGCACAGGAAGCAAAAGGAGTGCTTCACACTCCTTTTGCTCCCTGGCCAAGGCTTCATCCTAATAATTCTGTTTGCCCAAGGCACAGGAAGGCAAAAAGAGTGCGAAGCACTCTTTTTGCCTTCCTGGCCTTGGCTTCATCCCAATAATTATCTTCAATAATGATAATAGGTTTTGAAATAAATTATAATTTTGACCAATATTTTGACAGAAGTAAAAGTACCACATCACCATCTTTGTGAGTTTATATGTATTGCCCATCTCATCCTCATGTCATTGCATTTGATTTTGATTTTTTTTAATTATTTACTGCAAACTATTAACTTGAATAAATCTTTTGTGTCAAGTTTTAATAGGGGCAACAGTATTAAGTTGTCACACCACAAAATCATGCAAGTGTCCATCTCCATCTCCTGTTACGGTCTCCTGTCTCTCATCTCTCCTGCTTCTCCCATCTTGTCTCCTCTCCATCTCCTGTCTCCCATCTCCCATCTTGTGTCCCATCCCCATGTTGTCTCCTGTCCATCTCCCTCTTGTCTGTCTCCATCTCCATCTCCTTCCCGTTCGTCCCCATGTCTCCAGTCGTCCCCGTCTCTGTCCCGTCTCCCGTGCTCCCGTCTGTCTCCCATCTGTCCCCGTTCCCCATGTCCCCCGTCTCCTGTCTCCCATCTCCGTCTCCCGTCTCCCTCTCCATGTCCGCTCCCGTCTCCCGTGTTCCATCCGTGTCCCGTGTTCCCGTCTGCTCCCGTCTCCCGTCTCCCTCTCCCATCTCCCGTCTCCTGTCTCCCATCTCCCGTCTCCTTCCCTGTCTCCGTTGCTCCCGTCTCCCGCTTTCCCGTCCCCTCCCTCTCCATCTCCCATCTCTGTCCCTGTCCTGTCTCCTGTCTCCTGTTCCCTGTCTCCTGTCTCCTATCTCCTCATCTCCCTATCTCCCATCTCCCATCTCCCATCTTCCCATCTCCCATTCCCATCTCCCATCTCCCATCTCCCATCTCCCATCTCCCATCTCCCATCTCCCATCTCCCATCTCCCATCTCCCATCTCCCATCTCCATCTCCCATCTCCCATCTCCCATCTCCCATCTCCCATCTCCCATCTCCCATCTCCCATCTCCCATCTCCCATCTCCCATCTCCCATCTCCCATCTCCCATCTCCCATCTCCCATCTCCCATCTCCCATCTTCCCATCTCCCATCTCCCTCTCCCATCTCCCATCTCCCATCTCCCATCTCCCATCTCCCCATCTCCCATCTCCTCTCCCATCTCCCATCTCCCATCTCCCATCTCCCATCCCTCCCATCTCCCATCTCCCATCTCCCGTCTCCCACCTCCTGTCTCCCATGCCTTCATTCTCTCCTCCCCATGCTCTTCTGTCCCCCATCTCTGCATCCTAATGATTGTAGCAGCTTTTGAAACAAATACAATGATTTTTCAAATGACACAGTTTAGATTCCTTGATAGCCAAAATTATAATCAATCTAAGAGAAATCTATCAATTCCTGAGGGTAGGGGAGGACACTTCCAGCCTGCTGGCAACTTCCAACCTGGTATTGGTGCCTGATGGAGTAGCTTGTCATAGGTATCAACCTGTTCCTGACAACTTGACCATGCCTTTGATGGTGCCACCACTCCTTCCAGCCCCTGGTGAGTTCCTTCTGTTTTTACCTATCAGCCATCTTCTGCAATTGCACTCATTTTTGCTTGACCTCCTTTTTTGCTTTCCACTCCCTTGCACTCCTTTTTAGCTTCACTTTTGCTTCACACTCCCTTTGGCTCCTGCTTGGCTCCATCCTAATATTTGGTTTTATCCCAGCTTCAGACAACCCATGGCAAATTCCACCAGCTGCGCAGTCACGTGACCAAATCACGCAATCACGCATCACGCAATCATACAATGGGACAACAGTGAGTCGGCACTCGAAAAAACCACGCGAGAAATTTCCAAAAAGGTGTTAAGCGAGCTAAGCGTAGCAAGCGCTCCTAAGCGAAAGCCACGCGAGCTAGCGAGACTTTCCCACCTTTCTCCCATACTTTATAGACGAGTCCACCACCCGTTGTGCCTTCGGCACAGGAAGCAAAAGGAGTGCTTCGCACTCCTTTTGCTCCCTGGCCAAGGCTTCATCCTAATAATTCTGTTTGCCCAAGGCACAGGAAGGCAAAAAGAGTGCTGCGCACTCTTTTGCCTTCCTGGCCTTGGCTTCATCCTAATAATTATCTTTAATAATGATAATAGGTCTTGAAATAAATTATAACTTTAACCAATATTTTGAGAGAAGTAAAAGTACCACATCACCATCTTTGTGAGTTTATTGCCCATCTCATCTTCATGTCATTGCATTTGATTTTGATTTTTTTTAATTATTTACTGGAAACTATTAACTTGACTAAATCTTTGTGTCAAGTTTCAATAGGGGGCAACATTATTAAGTTGTCACATGCCCCCATCTCCTGTCTCCCATCTTGTGTCTCCCATCTCCCATCTCCCGTCTCCTGTCTCCTGTCTCCTGTCTCCCATCTCCCGTTCTCCCGTCTCCCGTCTCCCGTCTCCCGTCTCCCGTCTCCCGTCTCCCGTCTCCCGTCTCCCGTCTCCCATCTCCCGTCTCCCCATCTCCTGTCTCCCATCTCCCGTTCTCCTGTCTCCCATCTCCCATCTCCTGTCTCCCATCTCCCATGCCTTTCATTCTCTCCTCCCCATGCTCTCCTGTCCCCCCATCTCTGCATCCTAATGACCATAGCAGCTTTTTAAACAAATAACATGATTTTTCCAATGACAAAGTTCAGATTCTTTGATAGCCAATATCTAACAGCAATTTATCAGAAGATTTTTCCTGAGGGTGGGGGAGGACACTTCCAGCCTGCTGGCAACTTCCAACCTGATATTGGTGCCTGATGGAGTAGCTTGTCATAGGTATTGACAACTTGACCATGCCTTTTGATGGCACCACCACTCCTTCCAGCCCCTGATGAGTTCCTTCTGTTTTTACCTATCAGCCATCTTCTGCAATTGCACTCATTTTTGGCTTGCCCTCCTTTTTTGCTTTCCACTCCTTTGCACTCCTTTTTGCCTTCACTTTTGCCTTCACTCTCCTTTTGGCTCCCTGGCCTCAGCTCCATCCTAATATTTTTTTTTTCCCCCCAGCTTCAGACAACCTGTGGCAAATGACAACCCATAATTTGTTTTTACCCCAGCTTCAGACAACCCGTGGCAAATTGCAACACGTGTGGCGCTGCACGTGACAAATCCACGCAATCACACAATGGGACAACTGTGTCGGCACTTGAAAAAAAACCACGCGAGAAATTTCCAAAAAGGTGTTAAGCGAAATAACCGAGCTAAGCGCACTAAGCGTAGCAAGCGCTCCTTAGCGAAAGCCACGCGAGCTAGCGAACACCTTCCCACCTTTCCCCCCTTACTTTATAGACGAGTCCACCACCCGTTGTGCCTTCGGCACAGGAAGCAAAAGGAGTGCTTCGCACTCCTTTTGCTCCCTGGCCAAGGCTTCATCCTAATAATTCTGTTTGCCCAAGGCACAGGAAGGCAAAAAGAGTGCTTCGCACTCTTTTTGCCTTCCTGGCCTTGGCTTCATCCTAATAATTATCTTTAATAATGATAATAGGTCTTGAAATAAATTATAACTTTAACCAATATTTTGAGAGAAGTCAAAGTACCACATCACCATCTTTGTGAGTTTATTGCCCATCTCATCCTCATGTCATTGCATTTGATTTTTGATTTTTTTAAATTATTTACTGGAAACTATTAACTTGACTAAATCTTTTGTGTCAAGTTTCAATAGGGGGCAACAGTATTAAGTTGTCACATGTCCCATCTCCTGTCTCCCATCTTGTGTCTCCCGTCTCCTGCATCTCCTGTATCTCCCATCTCCCGTCTCCTGTCTCCCATCTTGTGTCTCCCGTCTCCTGCATCTCCTGTATCTCCCATCTCCCGTCTCCTGTCTTGTGTCTCCCATCTCCTGTCTCCCATCTCCCATCTCCCATCTCCCATCTTCCCCATCTCCCTCTCCCATCTCCCATCTCCTGTTACTGGTCTCCTGTCTCTCGTTTCCTCTTACCAGTCTGCTGTCTCCCATCTTGTGTCCCCATCTTGTGTCTCCTGTCTCCCATCTCCCATCTTGTGTCACCCATCTTGTGTCTCCTGTCTCCCATCTCCCATCTTGTGTTTCCCGTCTCCCGTCTCCCGTCTCCTGTTCCCATCTCCTGTCTCCCGTCTCCCATCTCCTGTCTCCCGTCTCCTGTCTCCCATGTTCCATCTCCCGTCTCCTGTCTTCCGTCTCCCATCTCCCATGTTCCGTCTCCCATCTCCCATCTCCCATCTCCCATCTCCCATCTCCCATCTCCCATCTCCCATCTCCCATCTCCCATCTCCCATCTCCCATCTCCCATCTCCCATCTCCCATCTCCCATCTCCCGTCTCCCGTCTCCCATCTCCCATCTCCTGTCTCCCATCTCCCGTCTCCCGTCTCCCGTCTCCCGTCTCCCATCTCCCATCTCCCGTCTCCCGTCTTGTGCTCCCATCTCCTGTCTCCCGTCTCCCGTCTCCTGTCTCCCATCTCCCGTCTCTCGTCTCCCGTCTCCTGTCTCCTGTCTCCCACCTCCTGTCTCCCATGCCTTCATTCTCTCCTCCCCATGCTCTTCTGTCCCCCCATCTCTCCATCCTAATGATCATAGCAGCTTTTTTAAACACATAACATGATTTTTCAAATCACAAAGTTCAGATTCTTTGATAGCCAAAATCTAAGAGCAATTTATCAGAAGATTTTTCCTGAGGGTGGGGGAGGATACTTCCAGCCTGCTGGCAACTTCCAACCTGATATTGGTGCCTGATGGAGTAGCTTGTCATAGGTATTGACAACTTGACCATGCCTTTGATGGCGCCACCACTCCTTCCAGCCCCTGATGAGTTTCCCTATTAGCCATCTTCTGCAATTGCACTCATTTTTTGCTTTGCACTCCTTTGCACTCCTTTTTGGCTTCACTTTTGGCTTCACACTCCTTTTGGCTCCCTGGCCTCAGCTTCATCCTAATAATTTGGTTTTACCCCAGCTTCAGACAACCCATGGCAAATTCCACCAGCTGCGCAGTCACGTGACCAAATCACGCAATCACGCATCACGTCACGCACTCACGCATCACGTCACGCAATCATACAATGGGACAACAGTGAGTCGGCACTCAAAAAAACCACGCGAGAAATTTCCAAAAAGAAATAGCCGAGCTAAGCGTTCCTAAGCGAAAGCCATGTGAGCTAGCGAGGCAGATTCCCACCTTTCTCCCATACTTTATAGACGAGTCCACCACCCGTTGTGCCTTCGGCACAGGAAGCAAAAGGAGTGCTTCGCACTCCTTTTGCTTCCTGTCCAAGGCTTCATCCTAATAATTCACTTTGCCCAAGGCACAGGAAGGCAAAAAGAGTGCTTCGCACTCTTTTTGCCTTCCTGGCCTTGGCTTCATCCCAATAATTTTCTTTTGCCCAAGGCACAGACGAAGCACTCTTTTTGGCTTTCTGGCCTTTACTTCATCCTAATAATTATCTTCAATAATGATAATAGGTTTTGTAATAAATCATAACTTTGACCACTATTTTGACAGAAGTAAAAGTACCACATCACCATCTTTGTGAGTTTATATTGCCCATCTCATCCTCATGTCATTGCATTTGATTTTGATTTTTTTTAATTATTTACTGCAAACTATTAACTTGAATAAATCTTTTGTGTCAAGTTTTAATAGGGGGCAACAGTATTAAGTTGTCACACGACAAAATCATGCAAGTGTCCCATCTCCTGTCTCCCATCTCCTGTCTCCCATCTTGTGTCTCCTGTCTCCATCTCCCATCTTGTGTCTCCGTCTTGTGTCTCCCATCTTGTGTCTCCCGTCTTGTGTCTCCTGTCTCCCATCTCCCATCTCCCATCTCCTGTCTTGTGTCTCCCGTCTTGTGTCTCCCATCTTGTGTCTCCCGTCTTGTGTCTCCTGTCTTGTGTCTCCTGTCTCCCATCTCCCATCTCCCATCTCCTGTCTTGTGTCTCCCATCTTGTGTCTCCCGTCTTGTGTCTCCCGTCTCCCATCTTGTGTCTCCCGTCTCCCGTCTCCCGTCTCCTGTCTCCCACCTCCCGTCTCCCATCTCCCACCTCCCATCTCCCGTCTCCCGTCTCCCATCTCCCACCTCCCGTCTCCCGTCTCCCACCTCCCGTCTCCCGTCTCCCGTCTCCCACCTCCCATCTCCTGTCTCCACCTCCCATCTCCCACCTCCCATCTCCCATCTTGTGTCTCATCTCTCCATCCTAATGATCATAGCAGCTTTTGACACAAATAAAATGATTTTTCAAATGACAAAGTTTAGATTCTTTGATAGCCAAAATTTTAATCAATTTCAGAGAAATCTATCAGAAGATGTTTCCTGAGGGTAGGGGAGGACACTTCCAGCCTGCTGGCAACTTCCAACCTGGTATTGGTGCCTGATGGAGTAGCTTGTCATAGGTATCAACCTGTTCCTGACAACTTGACCATGCCTTTTGATGGTGCCACCACTCCTTCCAGCCCCTGGTGAGTTCCTTCTGTTTTTACCTATCAGCCATCTTCTGCAATTGCACTCATTTTTTGCTTGCCCTCCTTTTTTGCTTTGCACTCCTTTGCACTCCTTTTTAGCTTCACTTTTGGCTTCACACTCCCTTTGGCTCCATCCTAATAATTTGGTTTTACCCCAGCTTCAGACAACCCATGGCAAATTCCACCAGCTGCGCAGTCACGTGACCAAATCACGCAATCACGCATCACGTCACGCAATCATACAATGGGACAACTGTGTCGGCACTTGAAAAAAACCACGCGAGAAATTTCCATTCCGAGCTAAGCGTTCCTAAGCGAAAGCCATGTGAGCTAGCGAGCAGATTCCCACCTTTCCCCCTTACTTTATAGATTAATGCAGATTTTTCGTTTGTTGTATTAGCTCTTATGACCGGCCCATGATCTGTGAGCTTCGTCTGGCACCCTCGACTAGTAACTAGCAGTACGAATATACAAGTCTATTAAAACGAGTGGATTTGATACAATACCAGATGAGTAAGAAACTCAGAAGCAAAAGAACAAAAAAAAACAGTTAACGAGTTCTGTCACGGGAGTGAGTAATGCTGTAAAACCAGGAGACGCTGAACACTGACTGTGGCTGTGCGAAGGCTGACAGCGGAGTCGAAACTTGTTCCACCGCAGGCTGCAGACAGTACTGCCTCTATATGACAGTGAGCGACTTCTACATAGAATCCTAGACATTGTTTCAAACTTGATCCGAGTCCGCTCACAGCTGGAGTCAAGGATCTAAACACATGTTCTAACTTCCACAGACAAGTCTATCGACGGTTTGCCTCATAGACGGACTGGTCACGAGTCTAATAGACGACGACGACGCTGATCTACATCAACTACATTGCAAGCTTGAGCTGGCAGAGGTTCAGGTGTTGAGGATGAATTCCGGACGCATAGGATAGAGCACTGTACTTGGTGCAGTCACTGCAGCCCGTGATGAGCGCTGAGCGCTTGAGCCTCGGAGATCAACAAAGCCGAAGATTCTCGAATGCCCAGGGTTCACTTCAATCTAGCGGTACTCAACGCTACTGGTCAGTGATTCCGCTTCTTTTTCATTGCCTCTAAGCGTCGTCTCACCCCCTATTTTGAACGATTCAGCTATTGGCAGTGTGTACTGCCACTACCTAAGCGCTTCAAGTTACCGCCTCGCAAAGGCGCAGCATGGCTCAGCCTTTTGATTTGCTTCCCCGCAATTGTAGCGCAGAGCCATCCCCTGTCATACGACTCATTATCAAGATGCTGTAGAAGACTCACGGAAACCTATGGGGAGTTTCGGTTGCGGTGCTCTCAGACAATTAACGCCCTTATAACCTATAAATTACGTCGCAGCATGTATTTTGATTATACACCACAAGCTTCCCAATTGTTGACCTACCCGATAACCAGTTCCAAGGACAACACACAACCAGCAGTGTAAACAAACAGGATGCCAGGAAAATTGTATGTGCCTTTCAATCTGCATCATTATATAATCTCACCATGTTCTCTATGCGCCCGCAATCGCTCGTTCGGCACAAAATCTAGACGTCTCAACGCCACCCTCGAATCCATGCGCTTTGATATACGCAAGCCCCCGCGGGAAGGGATCGCGCAGTCTGCATGGCAACAAATCAAAGATACTCCAGCATTCAGTACGCCCACATACAAAGTTTGCATCATCTCGAAGGCATTCCCTTGGCCAATCATCATCCGTGCTCCTGCTGGGTCTGTAGTCACATGCGGCACGATCTTTGATGAATTGCATAGACGGCTACAAGCGCACATCACAGACGCCGAGTGGGCAATTGTTGCCGTTGACAGTGTACGGAAAAAAGCAATCGAGAAAGCTGCAAGGTCGAGGCGAGAGAAGGACAAGGACAGACGACTGAAAAGAATTGACTGGCTGGGGGACACGCCGGTGTTTCAGGGGCTGGTGCAGGACGAGGGATTCAAGAAACAGATACATTTACCCGGAAATGAGATTGTCGAGGACGCGGAGACAGAGACGTGGGTAGCGAGATTTGGGAAACTGTGATGGTAACATGTGATTATCATCATATGATACTTTTTTTTATTTTTCTTCTCCGAGCCCGTGCAACGATACCCCGTCACTTATTATTATCAGTCTTATCTATATACCTGAACTTTGGACTCCCCTAATATACGTATATCGATAATCACAAATAGCCTGAGACATATTGGATTGAATTGTTGACTGCCAATGAACACAACAGATGAACACAACAGAAAGAGCATTAACATTTGTCAGTATGCTTGGTAACACTCGATACTTGTCCCATGGAATGAATTTATCTCAACAGGCTGAAAGCAACTCATTCTATGGGTACAGGTATTGCCATACATCACACGCGGAGTGACAGGGTCAGAAGATTGAAAAGGGCGGGTTACATGAGCAGTCCCGCAAAATATGACACAAATTGTTTTCTCCATCGTCAAGTCGCTGGCAATTGCCCATTGCACGGGCCACGGTACAAATTATTGACCATGCAAGACACTTGGGCCGGGAGAAGCACGCAAAGATGACTTGCATAGTCTGCACACGCAGGAGGCATGTGCCTTTGTGATCGATATGAACTCTTTCCTTGCAGAGTATCAATCCACCCGACTCTAACTGTACACAAATAAATTTATTACTGGACTATACAATGAGAAGCAACAAACTCGCCTCGGATTAGACCAGCAAGATCCTCTGAGACACAAACAGTCATATTGGTGCCAGCTTCGTATTGTGCCCGCGAGCAGCTTCATCCAAAAGACTGTAGAGTTTGTTGAGACGCGAAAGAGGGATTGAGCTCGAGAAGAGGTCGCATGACTTCTTATGTAATTCCCTAAACGGGATCTCGATCCACGGGCTGAACGAGAACTACCGATACCATCATTTTTTGTTTCTTCACTCTAGAGTCCAACGCTTGGCATAAGATTACCTAGGCCTACGAGCATGGTCGGTCTAACACTAAAAAAGACCTTTATCTCAATTGTATCATTTCAGTTCACTATCCATTCAATTTTCGCAATCTATAACGCACCCATAAGTTATAGTTATAACCACCTAGGCTGCAGTGACATCGTAAAAAACCAAAACTCAACCAACACCACAGTTTCTGCCATGCAGCCTTCGACTGCATCGACTACCCGACCACCTTCTACAATCCTGCCTGCTGAGTACCAGGGACACTTCGTGGGTAACCGAATCATCAGAAAACTTCGTACAAAGGATCGAGATCGGTGAGTTATCCATCCCTGTATGTTTGATTTTTTTTCATGTGAGAAGACTAGTCCAGTGGATGGCACTTTGGGAGAATGGACACGGTGGGTTCCAGTACCACACCCCCTATGAAGCACTACATATAAATTCCGCCCAGCCACCTGTACTAGTCGTAAGTGACCTGCACATGTTGATTGTTTGCACCTCAACTGAGTTCTATATGTTAGGTAGGTGCTGGACTAATGGGTTTGGTAGCAGCGTTGGCACTTCTTAAAAACAGCATCTCAGTTCGCATCATCGATAAAGGCCATAACTCTCGCGTCAGACAGCTGGCCCCGCGACCCGGGGTTGTCATGCGCTCAGGCTGCTTCTGAGATATCAGACGATGGTCTTATTGCACGCACAACATGGTCACGCTCCCTCGAACTCTTCGACCTCCTGAATGTTTCAGAAGTCAACCATCTGGCGACACTGGTTGTAATTCTCTGCTCGTATAACCCTGCCTAAAGATGATAGGCCAACGACTCATAGACGTAATTATGGGGCGCCACCTAGAGAAGTTTTTATGCTCTGTTGAGGTGGACACTGAACTATGTTCGTTTGCAGTTCGACGAAGGTGTCGCGGCTGTTTTCGTGAAGAACGGCATTTCAGAGACTCCCAACAGTAAGTGGATGATCGGTGCTGATGGTGCAAAAGGTGAGGGCGGTCAAATGTAGTAGGATGAGGCTAGAGGTGATGTGGTTGTCACTGGTAATATTCGTTAAAGGGAATTTTCATTGAGTAGTGAGTCTATTTTCCACATATTCGATGGAAGAGCGTTCGTTTGATTCAGGGTCAATATACTATAGAGCTTGATGTCGGAACAATTGAAAAGATGGCATTGATGAGAGTTATTCTATGCACAAAATCATCTTTTCAGAACTACAAGAAGTGAGCTAGCGAGTGAGGTAATCAATGTTTTTGAAAGTGAACTGCCGGCAGAATGTAAAACTGAAAGTCCGACACATTGTGCCGCAAAGCCGTGGCATTCTCGACTCGCAGACTCAGAGCACGGTATGGGCAACAACAAGACCTGGCGAAAACAGCGTGCTGATAGCCTTGCTGCGTGGGGAGCATCTAAAAAACCAAAAGCAAAATCAGAATGATGAAAATGTGAGTAGTTTCACTGAAAACACTCACTATACAGTTCGAAAATACTGCGTCAGCGCCAATTTTTATTGCAAAGGATTTCACACACGCACCAAAATTGACTACGCAAGTACAGGTCCCCTTGGGGGACGTGACAAATACTTCAAACATAAGTATCTTGCCAAAAAATAGGTCAAACTGCGCTACAAGACCATTTGTGAGATTAAATGGTACAAGAGCTGCGTGAGCTACCAAAAAGTACAGAGGGCATCATGTCCTTCCTCCTACTATCATGCAGGAATTTGATGATGCTCACTAGTAGGTAGCTTAAGTGTTTGGATTTATTTCTCAATTTTATATACAGCCTAGATCCATCATAGTATAACCAATACATACTCCGCCGCGGCATCAACTATTCTGCACAGCGTCACACTCTGTCACCTCACGTGATGTTTGTCGGTTTTTGATGACTTCTACCTTACAAGATTCTGTGAGTCAGGTAGACGCAACAGGTGTAAGACAACTGACTGCACCTACACCAGTTCAAACTAGGATGGAAGCTCGCCGTATCACAATATCTTCTTGAGATGTACGATGCTGAGTGTCTACCTGTTATCTCCGAGATATTTGAGATGACTACCTTGATCCTGAACGACAGGAGATGCGTCAATCCGACGAAGCATCATCCTTGTCATTCTTGGTATCAGCTGCCGATTCAGCAACAGCGTTCTCGACGAGTTTGTACCTCCAGGGAGGCTTGTCGATCCGTATGGGGTGCCTGACAAAGGACATCTCGAGGGACAGGGCGCCTGATGCGCCCAATATGTTCCAGGCAGTAGAGAGTCTGACGTGAAGACATTTTTTGTCTGTATAGTATGGAAAGCCAGACCACCGTGCTCTACCTCCAAGGCTTCCACTTCTCAAAACCTTCCTAGTAAGGTAAGTGCTTGCATTGGCCTCCGAACACCCTGTGCGACCATTCTAATGTGTCACGTAGATTTATTCCCACTACCATAAGGGAGTGGGTTATATCATGTTTTACCACTGAGACCTCATTCAAATTGGCCGTCTTCCTGTATCTGTTGCTTTTGACCTTGAATCGCATTCTTCTCCCGTCTCTTCTTTGATTGCTTGTTCGCTCGGCCATCTGGGCCTAAGTTCGCATTTCGATTAAATCCCCACGGCCTCAGTGATTCATTGCCGTACTGTCACTACCGATGTTGAGTTCGAGGTCGCGTGTGGTCTCGATGTTGTGTTTGGGAGGAACTGGGTTGCTGCATGGCCACTGTTTTATGGGAAGATAAGACTTTTGTCGCCAATCCTCCATGTCTGGCCTTCAAGGTGGTGACAGTGTCTCATTGTCCTCATTTTTAGTATCTGCTGATTACCTTCTGTGTTTCTAGAAACTTCATGTATACTTAGTGGTGATATCGATCATATTGAACCTGCTGCTAATGATGGTGAATTAGAATTATCTCAGTCTTCGTCCCTCGTCGGGGCAATTTTATTGTCTCGTAGACGTTCAGACACAAACCTTATCTTCTTTTTCGGCCGTGTCGATCAGGGACCCCATAGGTTTTCAACTTGGGAAGTCTCGTGAGTCGTGAAGTGGAAGACTTAAAGGCTTTAAGCTGGGCAGCGTGGTTACCACAACAGAATCAAAATCTGTTTCTCTTGGACTGTGCACGTTTGAAACCTGCCAACGACAATATTTTTTCTATCACAACACACCTTGACATTCGCTCATGAATGGTTTCTTTAGAAGTTCATTGTAACTGGTCTTAGCCAGGTGGGTGCCACGACAGAATTAAAATCTGTTTCTCTTGAACTGTGCAGGTTTGATACCTACCAACGACGTGGTTTTTTTCTATCTGAATCGACCTTGACATTCACTCGTGGATGGTTTCTTTGGAAGTTCAGCGTAACTGGTCTTAGCCAGATGGTTGCTAAAGCAGAATCAAAATCTGCTTCTCTTGGACTGTGCAGGATCGAAACCTGCTGACGCGAAGTTTTTTTCCATCGGAAGACACCTTGACATTCACTCATCGATAGGTTCCTTTAGAAGTTCACCGCAACTGGTCTAGCCTAGGGATTGCTATAACAGAATCAAATTCTGTTTCTCTTGGACTGTGCAGGATCGAAACCTGCCGACGACAAGGTTTTTTCTATCGGCACACACCTTGACATTCATTCGTGGATTGTTTCTTTGGAAGTTCAGTGCAACTGGTCTTAGCTAGATGGCTGCTACAACACAACCAAAATCTGTTTCTCTAGGACTTTGCAGGATCGAAACCTGCCGACGGCGAGGTTTTTTCTATCAGAACTCCCCTTGATATACAATCATGGGTTGTGTTTTTGGAAGTACACCGTAAATGGCCTTAGCCAGGTGGTTGCTACAACAGAATCAAAATCTGTTTATCTTGCCCTGTGCGGGATCGAAACCTGCCGACGACGAAGTTTTTTCTATTGGAGCACACCTTGATATTCATTCACGGATGCTTTCTTTGGAAGTTCACCGTAACTGGTCCAGCCTGGTGTTTGCTGCAACGGAATCATATCTTGGACTACTAAGGTTCGAAACCTGCCGATGACAACATTTTTTTTTCCAATCAGAACACACCTTGTCACTCATGGATAGTTTCCTTCTTAACTGGTCTTAACCCCTGTGCGAATTGTTGTTGCAACATTTAACGTTCGAAACACTAATTATATTGGGTGTCACGACTCGTAAGCTGCTGCAGGTTTTATGTAGTTCCTCTTCGGGCTTAGTCAATTGTACATCAATTGCATGTATACAACGTAGTGTGTCAAGTTTGTAATTGACCAATCGATACGTATGACAATTTAGTGTGGCGGATGGAGTATTTGATCTGTCTCAGGACAACTTGAACTAAGTACATATTTTTGATGCTATATTTCTGGACTAATACAAGGTATCCTACAAGGATTGTGTCTAAAAAGTGCCTGTTGCTTTCCGTGCTATCGCTACAGACGTTGTATTGTCCTTCCCATTACTCCATCCAACCCTGGTTAAACTTCGAAATGACCCCTATCTGTCCACTGGTAACGAACCTCCCGAGGAAAAGTACTCTTACAAAACTTTATCAAATAATCCACACCGCCTGAAAGCGGCAGAAACCTCTCCATAGCGGACTTCGCAGCAGCAGCCCCTGACCTCGGCGCCGCCTTTGCAATCGTGCGTGACCGCAAAAGCAGATGACAGTCTTCAAACATACGGTCAAAAATCTGTAGTAGCCGCACCATTGGTACAGCATCTATGTTAACGCGCGCGCACGTTTGAATCTCGAAAGACAGCTTCATGAGCACGTCTACAGGTGGCAGCGTACCAAACCGCGAGCACGCGACACTGCCAAAATTCGCAAACTCCTCATGAATCGAATGGGAGGTATGCACGGTACTCCATTCCTCATCCATGGCTTTTAATGTAGCTCGGACGCAACACAGACGTTTCTTGAAGAACTTCTTTCTTCTTGTGATGAGGAAAGGAAGCATGTCTTTGTAATTCTCCGTCTGTGGGCTTTTGATGATCTCGAAGAACTCGTGTGCATCCATTAGGTCTTGTATAGCTTCGTATGCGTTTTCTTCGAATGATGGTCGATTGCGGAGGGGTTTGTGCAAAATGAAAGACACCTCCGGTGAGCTGTTTATCGTGACCGAGATGACCTCTTCTCGACTGTCGGATTTGGATAGGTAGGATGTGATTGTATTTGTGATGACGTTTTGTTTCGGGATTTTTTGGGGCAATTTGCGTTTAGGACGGATTGTGAGGTCGTCATCCTCGTCTACAGGTCGTGCTGAATGCATGTCACCTGTTGTGCACTCCGATGGGTCCATTTGTTCCGAAGTATGTAAATGACTCGCACCACTTACGTTCAGTTCTCTCCTCATGGTCGGTTCGGAGAGTGATGATGAATTCGAGGTCGTGTTAACAAGAATTGGCGTGCTAGACATTTCGCGAGATGGGCGAGCAAGAATGGCAGGTTGTCCTGACTTTGTTGAGGAGACCCGAAGTAATAGGGATGTCATCATTAATGAATGGAAGTCAAGCCGTGAGAAAATATATGCATCCGAGAGATCGTCGATCTAAAATATCGATCCACAGCCACATTAGGTTGGCATTATGTACGCGCGTACAAGTGATAAGGACTGAACGAAAGTGCTAGTTCAGACACAAGTACAAAATTATACTATCCAACTGTGATGTTAACTCCGCACATGTTAAGACTATATATACAGTTACAGAAACGATATAGGATCGTCAGAGTAGGGCAATGTGAACTTGCGGTTGAGACATCATCATAACTTGGCATTGGCCTTGTAATTAATCCGAACAACAATCTTTCCAAACTGATCCCCGCGCTTCATAAGCTCGAAGCCTTCCTCTGCAGCTTCAAGTCCTTCGAGGACATGGGACACTACCGGTACAATACGATGTTCTGACATAAACACTGTTGCGTCTGCGAGATCCTTGAGGGAGCCCATCGTCGAACCTTTGACACATTTGATATTGGCGTTTAAGCAGGCAAGGAAACTTACCGATAAGCCGCTGATTCTTGAGCACCTCTCGCATGGTGAACTTGATTTGGGGATTTGCGGTCCTATGACGATGCTCAGTAACATCTCGAGAAACGAACCTCCGCTCACATTCCATAGACCACGACTTTTCCGCCCTGTTTTAAGATACTGTTCACTCGTGTCATGATGTCTCCACCGCCAGAGTCAATGACTGCATCGATCTTTGCAGATTTGCCGCTGTTCTTCGCCAGAAGGGCGACGAGATGCGACACCCAATCCTCTGGGAGATAGTTTGAACTTGTGAGACGAGCGGTTCGAGATCGCAAAAACTTACTTAATGTGTAATTCACTCCGCCCTTAGCTCCAAGGGCAATTGCTTTCCTGATTTTTTCCTCGCTACCACTCGTAACATAGACATTAGCCCCTTTGGCTAGACATAGTTGCATGGCAAGAAGCGCCACTCCTCCACCGATTCCAGTAATAAGAATATTTTGGTCTTTCGACGCTTCAGCATTAACAATCGCAGCTCTGGTTGCAATGCAATAAGTGACGGGGCGAAGATAGTACCGCACAAAGACGCACCTCCAAGCAGTTAGGCCACCAAGAGGCCAAGCTGAGACTTGAACGTCATCAAGGTGATCTGGAGAACGAATAACCTGATTTCTCTCCACCACCACGTATTCAGAAAACGTTCCTAGCGGGGGGTTGTGTCCACCTCCAAGGATTCCAAAACCTCCTCTGTGTGAGACGTGAGCTAATGCAAGTAAACAAATAAGTAACCCACTCTATTTCTGGCGCATCTGGCTTGCTTTCCCAACCTCGCATGGGCGTCAGGAAGACACGTTTGTTCAGGAGTGCATCATTCGAATCTGCCGACGCAACTACCGTGCCTGGGATGTTCTCAGTTTCCTCATCTCAACCTATTGCTGTAATAGAACCTGCTCCGTCAGCACCGAAGGCACTTCCAAAGTTTATTCCCGGGTATTGACCAAGGCGTATCCAAAGCTGTCAGGGCGTTTAGATGAGCAACGAATTCTTGGTCGCAGTCGATGCCACCGCTATTAGGTCATATTACTCACGTCTCGATGGTTGAACGACACAGCTCCCATTTTCACAAGGACCTCTCCTTGTTTTAGTTGCTGCAGCGGACGTGTCTCCAGGACAGCATCATGATAGACAGGCTTTGCTTCCGCGGGGCACCTCCTAACGACTAGTACTCGTGTCAACTCAGGAATTCTGCCAGCCATAATAACGGTGAAGGGAGAGTATAATGCAGACCACTTAAAGACTGCCACCACGCTGATAATAATATGAGAAAAGGATGGATGCTACATTAATATTGCTACACAGCCGTGCCGGTCACCTGAATTCATGGGCAACTCCGAGTCGTGAGATAATATTGCGCTGATGTAATATATTGTAGGAACCGCCAGTGGCTCGCATTTTGTTCTAATGCTAGTCGCAGGCGGAGTCCTCGTTCTAGCTCTATCTCTTTCAGATATCGAAGAAGGAAAATCGCGGGGGACGCCTATAACGGATGGCGACCTCAACACATTGGCCCTGACCAACCAAGGGGAACTCAAACTAGACGGCTACTATCTTGCTATCAGGCTTCAGCGCGTGATGGAATACTATATCGGTTAGACACTATTTTCATTCCGCGCCAATGCTCCGTGCTCACGTTGCTACTGTCAAGGTTGCCTTTTAAATCGCGTGGAAGCGTATACCAGGGAGGGGATCCTTTACCCTTGCAGTGTTGCCTCCTAATCGCAAAAGTCCGTTACTTCCATCGGATTTGCGATCCTATTTACAGGACAGAACTGCCGAGTTTTCAGCCCCATCGCCTGCCTGGGTTGCGATGCTATCGTGGAATACGACCTGCCTGCCCCAACGCAGTTTTGTTACTAGTGTGTAGCGCGGTGGAAAATCTGCATGCATCAATAGAATCATCGATGCTTGTTAGGTGACACTAAAAGACGTGTATATGACGAATTTGGTGCTCAAGCGCTCGTGTCCAGGAGACAGCCGCGCGCTTTCTGTGGACCGGAATATCGGTGGAGTTGGAGGAAAATCCTGAGTGCACGAGTTGGAGTTAGAGTTTCAAACGTTGCATTTGATGGAAAATTGTCACCTTTGCATGAAATGTATGTCTCGGTCTGGCTATACTTAGCGCGGCAAGTTCAAGGTTCTTACCTTGCATATTAAAGCGAAATCAAACAGATCCTCACTGAGTTGATCACTGTCACTCGCATCCCGATGGATGAGCGACACCTTCCCGTTTTCACAAGGCCTTCTCCTTGTTCTGGTTGCTGCGACAGCGTCTAACGTGTCTCCAACGATCTTCAAATGCTACCATATAATCGTTTACCAGTTGCCTGGGATTGCGCCCGATTAGTAATTGATTGTTTTCCAAGTGGCAGTTAGGAGCCGATAAAATTCCCCCTTTATTTTCAGCCATCATGAACACTCGTTTCAGCGTGCCAGACATCGAGGCAGAGGCCCTCGTCCTGATGCTATCCCTGTTAGATATCGAAGGAGTCGAAGAATCGCGCAAAGGAAAGTCACGGGAAGATGCCTGCTTGACGGACGAGGAAGTTGCATTCAACTTTCAGGCAGAAAACTTGAAGGTGTCCTTGGCCGAACTTCGAGACCGCAGGTTTGCATTAAGCCTTGATGAAGCACTTCAAACAGACACTGCGGCTCTCAGCACGTTGTCCCTCATCAACCAAGGGGAACATGATGATCATCTTTCTGCTCTTGCGCTTGAAAGAGGCGATGATATACTAATCCCTACTCACTCGCAAGAAGTGCTTGAATCGACTAGATTTCCGTTGTTTGTAAATCTTATTTTTGATTTTGTATATTATTAACGACCCCTGCAGTGAGTTTGGCTCCACTATGTCTAGTAATAGTGATATCACAGGCGTAGTTGAGCCAGACCCAGATGAAATGGACAAACCCGGTGAATCTTCTCTTCCGACGTACTACGGGAGACAATTTTCAGTTCGGGATAGGATACCACCTCGGTTAGGCAGAGTTTTTGCTCTACGACTTTGGCCTTACATTACTTTGCTTTGTCCCAGGGCGGAGTGTATCATATGTGGCGACACTGTCAGACGTTCGCAAAGATTCAAGGCTCCGTGCTCTCATTTTTATTGTCGAGGTTGTCTTGTAAATCTTGTCGAAGCATCTACCAGGGACGAGACACTTCACCCCGTACGGTGCTGCCACCAGCCTCTCCCCGTCGCGGACTTCCTTGCGTTGCTTCCATCGGACTTACGATCCCATTTTCAGGACAAGTCTGAGGAGTTCGCAACTCCACCGGCCTCACGGATCTACTGTCCCAATCAGACTTGCTCCGAGTTTTTGGGCTCACCTTCTGGCCGCAGGTCTGAGATCACCTGCACAGGTTGTGGGACACGTGTGTGCTCCGCATGCAAGAACCGAGCCCACTTGTATGAAGACTGTGATGAAAATGCTAACGCTCAGACATCAGCGATCAAGTCCCTTGCGTCTCAAATGGGGTGGCAAACCTGTCCAGGTTGCCATGCTATCGTGGAGCTTTGGCAGGGGTGTTATCACATGACCTGCCGATGCTCGACCCAGTTTTGTTACTTGTGCGCAGCACTGTGGAAAACATGCGACTGCCGGCAATGGGACGATCAACGCTTGTTAGATGACGCCGAAAGACGTGTATACAATGAATTCGGAGCTCAGGAGGCAGCTGCGCGCCCTGCAATCTTTGTGGACCGTGTTTACCAGAGGATGGCAGCGTTGGAGGAAAATCATGAGTGCCGTGCACACGAATGGGTGTACAGGAGTGGCGGTGGATGCTGTGAGGAATGTCACGATAATTTATGGACTTATTTGATGGTGAGATTACCGCATCTTTGGAATACCGGGCTGTGTGCTGATAATTCTCGCCAACTCAAGCGTTGCAGACGTTGCCAAGCTTTGGTATGTAGGCGGTGTTCAGTGAATCGTCTTTGAGAATGGCAATGAGGTTGAGGTAGCATGATACAAAAGTCTAGACTTTTTGCATGAATACTAGGTTTGGAGTCTTGAAGGCTGGAAATTCACATATCACTGGTAAAAGAGATGGTTGAGCATTGTCAGAAAGATGCCTGAGTATTATCGCCTGGACAACTTGAATGTGTGTTATCTTGGTCTGGCCCTGAAATCTATAGTTAGCTCGCCGTGGGCGCAAGGCTCTTGCCTTGTATGTTGAAGCGAAATGATGCACCACTCCCATAAAGGCACTCATGTCGTCTTCTTGACACACCACCAATGGCTCCCATAACCAGCACTAGCAACCTGGAGGCTGCCTCACGCACTACAAGACGACTCGCTCAATCCATGACAAGCGAAACCTATTCTGACGAATCCCAAACGAGAAGCGGTACGCCCCTATCGGACGTCTTCTCGCCCAGTCCCCAAGCATGCCGCACTCCATCTCCTTGTTCTGCAGAGTCTAAATGGTGTGTGATGTGAGCGATTATCTCTTGACCACGAAGACTACTGAGTCCTCTGGCGACCTATGACATAGTGGTGCACAGGATTATACGAATAACAAAAATAGAAAGGCGACTTTTTGTTTGTCACAAATTTTAATCAAGCTTCTGAGACGAGATCAAACACCGTGAGCCTTCCAACCTTCGATAATTGCTAGCCTTACCGCTGCAATAGAGTAGAATGTATTGCCTGCGGGGATAAGGTCCCTCCAAAGCAAAGTTTCCGTGCGCCATGTGCTCATCACTATTGCCGGGAGTGCATAGCAAATTTCGCAAAGGCGTCCATGAAAGACGAATCTCTGTATCCCTTGCAGTGTTGCCAGATTCGAATGCCGGTAAAGAAAGTCGATCGACAATTACCTAAACCGCTGCAGACAGGATTTCGTGCCAAGACTGTGGAATACTCTGTCCCGCCAGCTACGCGAGTGTACTGTGCGAATCAGAAATGCTCTGCGTTTTTGTGCTCCTCAGACTCCACTCGCAAGGCAAACATGACTTGCCGCGTGTGTGGCACCACGATGTGTCTTTCATGCAAGAATAGGAAACATTTGGGAGAAGAATGCATAGAGGCGGGACTGACAAGAGACTTGAAGAGACTCGCAGATGAAAAAAATTGGCAGTCATGTCCTGGCTGTCGGGCGATCGTCGAACGTACGGATGGGTGTAGCCACATTACGTGTCGCTGCTCCACTCATTTCTGTTATCGATGTGGCGCTCGCTGGCGAAAATGCTTTTGCCACAAAGAGGATCACTGACTCATGGCGAGAAGTTATTATACACTATGGTGAGGCAGAATCCCAGGTTACTTCTGGGTCATCCACTGATTTCGGTGTCGTCAGTCAACTTAGTGCAGTAAGTATATGCAGCAGCAAAGAAACGTCCAAGTTTCCTAGATATCTCGTTATGAACATAGCCTTCTTTTTACGCACTATGATACATCGTATAGCCTTTGCAGAACAACCTCGAATTTGAACCAATACCTAGTATGTATTATAGAATCCACAATTCAGAAACATAACCGGCACAAAGGCGGTCACTAGTAGGCAAAGTGACATCTATCAGTAAGTTCTCTTAAGAATGTAATGAGCTATCCACGTACCCAATAAACTTGAGCGCAGTAACAGATCCTTAAGCAACACCAGACACTCCCTCTCCAGAATTCATCCGACGAACTCCAACAAACTCCCATCCTGCTCGCATTCCGGCTGGAGTCACATCTGTGTTCTATGTCCATAGCATGAATGAACTATCGTCGCGACCCATGGCAAGGATATCCAAATGCGAATATTCATGTTCATCGGACGTCAGAAACGTAATTAGCGCCCGCAGCGTCGAGTTTGGCAATTGGTCTTGCGTTGATCGTGTGCAACATCAAGTGGGAAACGGAACAAGTAGTGATGTATCCTGCAGCACTTCTCTTTCAAAATTGAATCTCAATAAGACAGACCCCAAACGATGGCACTCTCGTCCTCGCTGCCACTAACAGTAACGGATCATGTACATGATGTTGCAATACATGAAACACGTTGGGTGTCCTGAGAGATGTGTCATCGACAGCGTTGAAGGTGCATGCCTGTGAAACCGTCCCGAATATCCAACAAAACGCGAAGGCTTTGATGCATCAGTAAATCGATGAGTCTTTGATGTTGTAGCCGTGGGAACTTGTAGAACGATATAATTTAGCTCGTGCTCGATATAATCATTTACATAATTATAGTGTGACAAAATTGAGTTAGAAATACATAGCGATCGATGCCTAAAAACTCAGAGTAATATGAGGAGTCAACTAGTCAACGACGATGTGATGACGTTCCTCTCTTGCGGCCAATGAACAGTGGTAGCGCATTGGCGCCAATTATTTTGACCATCGTTGTTTTGTCTAGGCTGGGTACTGCAGCCCATCTGCGGAACTCTACGGCCGAGTCATCCAACGGAAAAGCCTCCACGTCAGCCACCCATACCCACATACGCACCTGCCCCGAAGTCCGCTGTATCATGGACCTCTCGGATCCTCCGTAAATCCGGCCCTTTCAACCTCCCTGCATCCTTCGTCGTAGGCTTCTCCATTCCCGCCTCCCCTCCCCCGAACACCACCTCCCCAAGCACCACCTCCTCAACCCCCCTTCCACCCTGAGCTTCTGACCCTGCTCAACTCCGGAGGATCATCCGCAGCTCCCATGTGCATTAGGACACGCGGCCTCGTCAACTCTGGCAACTTGTGCTTCGCTAACGCGGTACTCCAGGTCCTCGTGTCCTGTCCTCCATTCTGGCGCTTCTTCACGGATTTTGGACGGTTCCTTGAGCCTACGGAAGACTCCAAAACCCCGCTGGTCGATGCTACCATTCGGAATTTACACCAAAAGAGAGGGCGCCTGTTGAAGGCAAGGGAAAGGGGGTAGAGCGTTATGGCTCGAATGGTCTTGTACGTGAGGAAGTGGATGACGATATTATGGATTCGTTTATGCCTACTTATGTACATGATGCTTTGGAGAAGAAGAGGTTCGATCATATGCGCGTGAGTGCTCTTTCCTACTTCTTTTGACGATACTGATACTAAGTTGTTCGACAGGGCGGACATCAAGAGGTTCCTTGGATTCTACCTCGACACGCTTGAAGAAGAGCTCTTGGCGCTTTCCTCGTTGCTCACCAACCCCAACCCAGCTCCAGCTCAGCCGAGCAATAGCGCTGCAACAAACAACACACAAGAAGACGGCTGGCTCTGTCAAGTTGCACGCAAGTCTCGGACACGTTCTGCAAAGTAATACCAACTCAGGTTTTACAGTGAACCCGCTGACAAACGCATAGCGTACTCGTACAGGAAAATACCTACTTAAGTATGCCAGCCAACGCTAAAACCATGCTGCCGACGCCCGGTAATATTGCGCCATCAATCCCAAAGATTCCCGATAAGTGTCGAGCTCGTACCTCGACCCCTGATAATCCAACAGGCTCGAGGTGGGCAAGCGTAACCGCACCGTCATCACGCGCTCCGTAAGGTCTCCCTTTCCCCCTTTGAATCCATACTCACCTTTTCTAGACCAAAACAGCCGACTCTTCCATGATTCGCATATTCGGCGGCAAATTCCGCTCCACTCTATGTGTACCACACCAAAAAGACTCTGTCGTCGTCAAAGACTGGAGTAGTCTGCGGTTAGACACCCAAGTTCGTCATCAAATTCGTCATTTCATTTCCCTGTCCCTTCTAAACTGACTACTGAAAAAATTGACATTGACACAGCGCGATACGATCCACACAATCAAAGACGCCCTCACGCATATATACACCCCCCAATCCGTACAAGTCACATCTGTAACCCGCCCAGGCGCCACCCTTGATGCGACTCAACAAGTACACATCGAGTCCCTCCCTCCGATTTTGATCCTCCACCTCAATCGATTCTTATACGACGCCAATGAAGGGGGTGTTGCAAAGGTTGGGAAGCAGGTTGTGTTTGCGCCAGAGCTGGAGGTTGGGAATGAAGTGATGGTACAGGGAAAGAAGGTGAATGGGACGAGGTATCGGTTGTTTGGAGGTGCGTCTGTCTCGGTCTCTTTCTATTGCCACAAATAATCTCACCAAATGATACAGCACTCTACCACCACGGCCTCTCAGCCTCAGGCGGTCATTACACCCTCGACGTCCTCCATCCCAACATCGACATGTCATCTGCGCCCACAAAACCGCGTGAGGGGTGGATACGCATTGACGATGAGTTGGTTTCGGATTTTGAGAGCTGATGATGTATTTGGGAATGGGGGCGTGGAGAAGGATGAGACGATGAGATGCGCGTATCTGTTGTTTTACAGGAGGGTTGGAGTTAGGAGTTAGGAGTTCTAATTTTGGGGTAATTATGTAATGTAATGTCGTTTGTTGAACCTCCTGAATTCAGCGCTCAGCTTTCAACCAACACTCTACACAATGTCCGAAACTACTTCAGCAACTGAGGCGTCCAAGTCTGGGATTCCGACGCCGTCGGTCCCAACAATAATCGAATTAGCTTCGAATCTCATACTATTCATCTCGGCGGCAATCCCAGTGGTCGCACCGGCCATAGTAAACCTGCTATCCCAATCGCATACTTCCTGCAGCAAGTATGAACCACTGGCACTGCCCGCCGTGTTGCTGATCACGCTAGCATCAAGCATCTTCTATGCCACTATGTTCACCTGCAGATTATCAGTTTCTTCTTGACCATGCATCAAAGCAAAAGACTCCCTCGGTGAATATTATGATTAAGGCTCATCCGCTGAAAACAAGGTACATGCATGCTTTTGAGTCAATGTATGCACTAACATTGTCACAGAAAACGAAGTCCTCGAAGAAGAATAGTGAGGACTCTGACGAGAGCCAAGATAATGAGAGTGAGAATACCAACACTGGCAACGAAGATGACCGGCCGAAAAAGAAATTGAAGGCTGAGGTAAGTAATTGACGTCTTTCATGCCTGAACATTATATAAATGACAGTTGCAGAAGAAGCCGAAGTCAATGATCAAGACTGTGCTCAACACGAAGATAAACTCAAAAATCCAGCTTCTCCAGAATCGTTGGATGTGTTCGAAAGCAGGATGCTGCTCAGACCATTGTTTTGTGCATGCCGAGCACTCTGAACATTTTCCACTCGGGCATGATCACTTCGCTGTGTGGGCAGCTGCTTGGGTACTCTCTCAATCATGTCTGTATCAGTTTGCTAGTTATTCATGCAATTCTCGGCTCTTTGACAGAACAAGGATGATAGTCTCGCAAACATGGAATCACCACCTAACCACCATAAATTCAATATGATACCGGGTCAGCAAGTCAATGAGCTGTCTCCACTGCTTCAGTGTCGCCTTGCGAATCGTAACCAACCAATTGCTAGCAACTCAGCTGCTCTGGTGTTCAACTTCAATATGCCTCCAGAATTACTCAACGTGTTCCGTCCAACAAACATACAACCAACCGAGGAGCGCCATGCACCTCCTACAATGCAAGATCAACACTCTCTTCTCCAGCCTGGCTCTCATCATGGCCTCGACCTTTCTCTGGATGGTTTCTGTACTTCATACAATCTTAGCGATGCAATCCGAACGAGGCTGCATGAAAATGGCTATATGAGTGCGGAAACTTGAACGTTCATTGTTGTTCCGGAACTACGGGAGATGGGTTTCAAATTCGGAGAGATTGCTGCAATGAAAGCAGCTATGAAACATTGGAGCCAGTAAATTTGGACTTGTCATTGCAAATGGATGCTTGCTCTCATTTTTTGTACTTGTGTCTAGACATCATCGTGTTTCATTTTGCATTGCTCAACAGTCCTGTAATCATACACCTCGCACTGTCATTAGAGTCTAGAAATAACCAGCATGCATAATGTATCCTTCAGCATCAGAGCCAGTGATCATGTCCATCGCGATGTACATGTCATATATGATACCATTGACATCATCTGAGAAGTATTCTTGGTCACAACAAATGAAGGACTTGATCTTGGAAAAAGCTTCTTCAATAGGATTGAGATCGGGGGAATAAGGTGGTAGATACTCGAGTCGAACACCTGCCAATGCTCAATGAGTGAATATGAGAAGTGACTTGAGCCACCTACCAGTTTCACGAATGAGTTCTGCAATACCTTCTCCGTGGTGTATCTTGGCATTGTCCATGATGAGTACACTCAATTTACCTGGGTATGGGGTGCATAATGGCAGCTAGTAGAATATGAGAGATGTTCTACTGGGAGCGATGAAAAAACACTGACAACATCTTCTTCGATAAATGTTTTGAATGTTGCTGCAGTGAACAAACCCTCGACAACAGAGATAGCCACCATGCCATCAATAGTGAGCAGCCCAAGTCCAGATAAGCGATGCCCATGGACGAAAACCTGTTTCTTCACAGCACGAGTGCCTTTCAATGACCTCCCATTGATTCTTCCTAATGTCCTCTCATCTTTCAATGTCTCATCCAGAAATTTAAGCTCCTCAGGTTCATATTGTGCCATTCTCCTGATGAAATCTGCCCGCTTGGCCTCATATCTTTCTTTCGCAATCTTCTTCAGCTTTTTGCGGAAATTCCAGCGCGTGAAAGCTCTCGGTAGATGGTCGTATAGTGAACGGAAATGAATCTGTTATCGCTGAGTAAGAGTGGGAGTTCATCAAGGAACCAGTCGGGATGGTGTTTCACAAGTCGAAGTAGATAGTTCACATTGTCAAAATTGAGTGTTCGAGGACGGCCAGGAGCACCATAGCTGTGTCGAACAACATCCCCTGTTTCACGCCAAAGTTTGATCATGTGCCAAAATGTATGTTCTGAGAAGCTGACACAGTCAAGTATTTGTTCGAGAGAGAGTATGTTCTGTTCATGAGGCTTGACAGCTGCAAGTTTGACATCGCGACTGATTTTTCGGAATGGCATGGCTGTGAGCACTGAACGCTGAGCACTGTTTCACGCTGTTATGATTTTTTAAATTTAATTTCCTAATGTATTCAAATCACGCGTGTACTGTCAACCTTTTGGCACACAGCTGTAATCAAACTCTAATTTGTTTTTGTAAACAACTCAAATTCCTGCCATGAATGTTCAAACTGATAGTCAAGCATTCTTAGTTGTAAGTTTGCCTGAAGTTGAACATAATTATCACTAATTTAGCATGCATGAAGAATTCCGCATGGGACAGTAAAAAAGTCTCTCTAAACTGCTAAGTTGTCTATTTTATCGAAATTATCATAAGTTTGACATACTTAGCCTAAATTTCTAGCGGGGGGTTTCCCTGATGGCCCACCTGGTATACCAAAGTACAATCATATATGTGGGCCCATGGTGGGTTGGCTTGACTATTATAGAGAACTGTCAACATGGGCTGTCCGGTAAGTAAGGAGAAATGTCACTGCATTATGTGAAAATAGATATCCTATAGTACTAGACGCAAAATCGCACAGAATTCACCTCTACAAGATGACCCGCGCTCACTTGTATTACAATATTCTTATACAGAAACTCAAGTAACCTCCATAGCCTATTTGAGAAGAGTCCGTATAAATTCAAATCTGAATGCTGTTTTGCGTCTGCAGAACAATGCTTCGTATACTTTGTATTAGTTGCTGATGTAGTAAGTGAACGGGGTTGGGGCAAAACCACGCGGGGCCTCGTGCTGCTATTCAACACAGTGTAGAAGCGCTGGAGGAATACGTAGCCATTAATAAAGTCAAGTCCTGAGCCAGTGGGATTTGCAAGGCCTCTAACGATGAGAAATATATCATCGTCACCGCCACCGCCACCGCCAGGAAGCCTGTGGTTGAGAAAACGAGGCCAGATTTGCGCATTACGAGTGAATTCGTAGACCGCCTGTACAAATGGTTAACAAGGGATGTGAGGGCCGACAGAATTGACGTACCCCGCCAATATGGAAGTTCAAGTCACGTAGGGCATTGTACTGGTCAAGGGAAATCTGGAGAAGACCAGTCGCCGCATTCATGATACCGCCGGTTGCAGCCTCGTACCTCTCAAAGGCATCTATCGAACGCTGATGAGACCATTGTTACTCGCTGCACTCCAAATACACACCAGATGCAATCCAAAGAAAGGTGCAACCACAATTCACAACGCCAGCGGTGTCTTCCAAGATATCTACACCTCCGTAGGTGATCCTCTGATCGATACCCCAATACTGCGATGAGCGGGGGTTAGCGGTGATATCACTGAAACAAAACAATGACTATCAGTCTGGATTGATGTAAAGGCTAAGGTGCCTTACGTGTAGTAGATGCCGCGGCCGGCGTACCTCCGACGGTTGACTCCACCAAAGGAAATCTCTCCATCGCTGTCTTCGACTGCACCTGCATCGGCGGGCTGGAAAAAGATACCAACAACGGACTGAGAAATGGAGCCTTGGTCAAACAGGTAGTCAGTGACAGTCGGGATGTCGCCTGTAAAAACTCTAGGCCCGATGCCAAGGACACCGTCAAAATAACCGAAGCCCTCCGAATTATAAGCAACACCGAATTGCATGTAGTTGATGGAGAGCGAGGGATTATCAGGACCGAAAGTCATTGAGTCTTGGAATGAAGTTCCTATGGATACTAATCGTAGGTATTTTCAACTTGTGATATCATTGTATGCCATACCTTGAAAGGAGCCATAGCCGTAATCGAAACTCATAGGCACTCCAGTGTTGATGCCGGTGTTGCTCACGTACCTAGTGCTGGCGCCAACCCATGTGATCCCGTAAAGGCTGTCGACAACCAAGTGATCTTCAATAATACATTGGCAGCCGCATGTTTTCTCAGTGTTGAACTTACATATTGTGGTGGGATTGCCTATGCGAACTGGTACGGAGTAGCCCCCATAAAAGTTTGTCAAAGGGACAGGCTGGACACGTCGGCTATGCGTGCTGTATTCAGTCAAGGCCGCAATGAGAGCTTCATCATGCCGCAAGAGGTCAGTAACATTGGAGAATGCTGGCCTCCTGGTCATGGGGAGCGTGATGGGGGAATTGCGAACTTCGACGGGAGATCCCGTGACTGACAAAGCCAGGAGTGCTAACAAGGATGCAACGGAGAACATGAACATGACTCGCTGAAAAGTCATATCATACTCGGTGGCCCATTATATATGTGATAGCAAACGCGATGGAAATGTTGAGCACCTTAGCCACGTCCGTCCCCCTCGAAAAAGTGATGACGAGATAGTTGCCATGCGAGTCATCGCGAGTAGTACAAGGATTCGATAAAATGTGGCAAAAGATGGTTTGCTTTTGATCCTGGCATGTTCAATTTCTAAATCACAGTGTTGTCAGGCGTCAGTCAGCACTGACTGACTTAATTGATTTGACCTGACAGCTACTAGTAGTCGGTGCGTCAGCACAGTCATTTGATATTGTAGCCCTGGGAAGTATCAACGATGCAACTTGGACCCCAGTGAGAATTCATGGTTGTACTTGAGCGGATACTACTTACTCGACCGTACTGCTCTGCTCTCTGGACCTCACGTGTAAGTTGTCTATTGTGCACAATTGCGCTAGTCCCAGATTGTTGTTGACAGCCTTCTCTCCCCGCTCCTGTGGACGAGAGGCCTGATGGTCTCTCATCAACATCTTTCAAAATTCTAGCGAAATGAGTTATTGGGGTAAGGAAATGAGGATCTGAATAAGAGGATCGAGATGAAACGAAAGGTTCGCCGCCTGAGAGCATTTCCTAGTCAACATGGTTTGGTTGTCATGCCAAACCGCAAGACTTTCATTGGGAGCGGATATATGCATGTCATATCAATAAGAGGATGCCACAACACCCCCGGAAGTGGGTCTGAGATGTGCCCATGCCTGTGTCCCGCAGTAGTAACCAGCTACAATATATCCAGCATCCTGACATCCATCATGTCAACAGAAGCTACGCCATTGACTTGTGCGATGATATTGCTATCCGAAGCGATTCTCTTATACTCCCCACCCCACTGCTGCGCTAGCAAAAGTGCGACAAAAGGCTGTCTGAGGCGAACGATCAGCCTCAACTCTCGCGTAGCTGGGTCGTTGTGTCCAAGATGGCCACCGAGCTTATCATCCGACGGAGACCCAGGCTCGGGCCAATCTTCTACACGCTGTGTCTCGTCTGCGAAGTTAATCAGCCCGAGATCATACCGATTCCATGGACGGACGAGTAAGAATGTCTGCGGAGTACGTTTTTCAGGCGAGAATTGAGCAAGTTTTTCTTCCGTTGCGATTTGCAGGTCTCGTAGCCCTTCTGCCTTGATATCATAAGTGAAACATCTGGGCTCATCTTGATCAGGCCTCCGCTTGACTTCTGTGAGGGTGAATGCGATGCAAGGTAATTGCAGTCTGGCGTTTGCGAAACGAGGAACACTGATGTTCTCAAGAGTGCTATACAATTTCGAGGCCGACTCCACGACGGTAGTGTTTCACAGCGTGGAGATCGATATCTGCATCTCGTCTTCGGATAGAGATGGTGGCATATATGACGGAGCTTTGTATGAGGAAATGTCGGCTGGGAGACAACTGTTGAAACTAGAGGATTGTCCAACCCAATCAAGGGCCGTGATGTCGCCCGAATGGGCTATGATCTCCTGCAAAAGACGTCCGAGTGCATTCTGTCTTTTTTCTCCGTAGATGACAGGAAGGTGGACGCCAAAGATCCCAAACAACGAATACGCGATGTCTTCCTGCAGTGTAGTGACACGCGTTGACGCCCATTGAAGTTTCTCTCGGGCACCTCTCATCCCCGGGCGAAAGGCGACGAGTGCCCTCGCATTTATACCAGTTGAACGCTCCAACTCCTGCGTGATAGCGACAGACTCCTTGTGGTTCCGCGAGTGTTTGTCGAGGTATAGGGACCAATCTGCTTGGTAGAAGAGAACAATTTTAGGAGCGAGGAACTCCTGAACGGTCCATCCTCGCGTGTTCCAAATGCTGATTGCGAGCGCGCCCGGCTTTGACCAAGGCGGGACATCCGATAGGTAAACAATGGTGAGCGCTGAGAGGTGATACCAGATGAACATGGAATTGACTGATCGTCCGAGCTCGATATTGTTGTTCTGGTCGATGCAACATGTATCGCTCCATGCCCAACGATACCCCGCATCGCGAGCAACTTTGCAGAACTTCTGCAACTTCACAATGGTTCCGACCTGATCCAAGTCGTATATGTTTCTGCCCTGAACGTCATGCAGTTGCGGCTCCTTGCTTTCCCACCTATGGGACAACATGACCCAACTGAAGTACTTCGCAACCACTTCTCCAGTGAGCTCCGTTTGGAGGGGCGCATGCATCACCAGTGAATGCAATAGTTTTCCGTGCTCTGCACTCTTCATGAATGCATTGATCTGCGCATCTCGATCGCACAAACGTCCAGTAGAAGTGTTGATCAGACGAAGGGGAGCGTTTTCCAGTTGGGCATGAATGGCTTGTCGAATGGTATCTTCGACTTCAGGACTGACATATTGCTGGAGTAGCTCTGCAAACAATGTAAGTCATCTTCAAGTCTGCGCTTTTGCGTGGGGCTTACGTCGTATCTGTAGGTCGGGTGCATCATCCAACTTAGAGAGCATAATTGTGAAAGCTTCGAATGCATCATCATAGCGCTGTACTCCACGAAGCGCTGCATGCTTCAATTCGTATCCAAGATGAGACGAAGGGTTGAGCTCAATGACCTACGAATATTGTTACAGATGTTAAAATGACGACGGATATCGTTCGCACCTTGTCCGCATCCAAGAGGGCCTCCGCATAGAGATTTTGTCCCAACTTCGCCTTACCGCGGTGCGCAAAGTATGAGGCATCCATACTGAATTCTGCGGAAATTGTGTTCTTGATGGACCACAGGTGAACATTCCCATCATAGTCTCCACTGACTAGCAGTTCTCCGTTGGGAGAAATTACGACGGAGGAAACACATGTTGTGTGTTTGAGTGCCTGTCCTATCTTCTCGTGTGACTTTTTATTCCACAATCGCACGGTACAGTCGAACGAGGCAGATGCAATGAAGAACCCATCAGAAGAGATGGCAAGTGAGCTGACGTAGAAAGTGTGATCGGTGCAAGGTTGACCGATCTGCTTCCCGTTCGACGAGTCCCAGAACTTGATTTTTTTGTCGTCTGATGCAGAAATAAGTTGCCGGCCGTCAGGCGTCCACACAATATTTCGAATCCAATCGCCGTGAGCGTTGATGTCGAACAGCAGCTTGGCATTATTGGTACTCCAAACCTGAATGATGTTGGTTTTGCGGCAGATGCCGGATGCCAGCTTTAGCCCATCTGGGCTGAACGCGACACATTTCACCACATCTAGACCCTTGAGTGTTGAGAGGACATCGCAAGTCTCTACATCCCATATAATAACCGTGCAATCGTCTGACCCGCTTGCGAGTCTCTTTCCATCAGGGGAGAAGCACACCGACGACACCCAGTTTGTATGCTTCACTGGCGGTCCGAATACCATCTGGGTGTTATCGACGTCCCAGATGATAATGGCTTCATCTCCTCCTCCACTCGCAATTCGCCTATCGTATGGCGAAACAGCGACTGATGTCACAGCATCACTGTGTTCCTTGAATGGCCCTCCCACCAATACTCTTTTCTCTACATCCCAGATTCGCACGGTTTTATCCTCTGAAGCAGTAACGATCCGTTGACCGTCTTTGAAGAAAGCGACTGCCGACACTAGCTTTGTGTGCACTCGCATTGTGTGTATTGGCACTGACTGGGTTGTCTGCGCCGGCTTCGGGCGCCTTTTCCCAGCGAGATATTATTTTGCTACATCGAGCAATCCTGACATATCGCTAGACAGGAAGATGGGCTGTTAGTAGTCAATGAGAAGCGTACTTTGTGCTGCCGTCGAGGTGTGGTGCGTAGAGCCGAATTTCTGCCCATAATGGGCTTTATATATTGTTTGCTCCACTTTGCTACGGGATGAATCTCATTTCCCTCCTTCATCTGGAAGGTCTAGAACCATCTTTTGTGATGGTTCAACATCCGACCAATGCATCTTAGATACTGATCCTGAACCTCGCGGGCAAGTGTTCTATCGTGCGTAATTGGAGACCCGTGTAACGGCGGGAAACACTAAACGAATCGGACAAAAGATAACAAGACAAAAGCGTGGGTTTTTATAGCGTGATACAAACGAGCAAATGGTGGTACTTAAGTAAGAGCCTGTTCGGAAACCACCGTTTAGCCAACATTTCACAAAATTGAACTCGTGCGAAAGATTCGCGCTTGAGATCGGAGATTGAAACCAACACTGCGACCTACAGTCTTATCACCACGGCATATGTCAGTGTCCCCCTGCTACAATTCATCATGGATCACCAGGCTATTCAATTCACAAGAGATCGTCAACGGCTCACTGCACTCATTACAAATCCTCGACCGGAAGTTCAGGACCGTCTCATCAAATGCATGGTGCTGGTTATCAGTATCATAGTCGCTGCAACCCAGGGTATATTGCAGACTATGTATTCCAAAGATCCAGAGCCATACCACACTTCTGCCCTCTCTGGGCAGGATTGGGTTATTGAGTTGCTCACTGGTCACCCAGAACGTATCTGCTGTGAACTTGGCATGCATGCCAATGCCTTTGTGCAGCTTATCTCTGAGCTTCATTCCATGGGTGAAACAGATTCAAAATTTGTCTCGCTTGAAGAACAACTCGCTATTTTTCTTTATACTTCTGTGACTGGCCTATCAATCAGGCATGTTGGTGAGAGATTCCAGCGTTCTAATGAAACAATTTCATGGTT
>JABCPU010000450.1:0-52421 GCA_016800925.1 Suillus spraguei | reverse complement strand
AAACCTTTGGATTCGCTTGGGAATTATTGTAGCAAGGATATGTACTCACAATGAACCATCCATCATTGACTGTGTCTTGACCTCCGCACTTCCGGTCTCCTGTCATCCGAAACTTCGGAGCAGTTCTCTCATGCTCTCCGACAGTAGTATCTGGAAAGAACACCACTCCGTTCCTCCATCGGTCTTGACCATCCTTTCGTCCCTTTCCGAATCAGCACAACCCTATCTTCTGCCATCCTCTGAATCTTCCTCGCCTATACACCTCCGGAGTTTTGTAGCTTCGGATCTCCAGCAGCTTCCTTCACAAGAGGCTCCCACCAATACATCCAACTTGCCCCTAGTCATCCTCGGACGTCTTCATTTCAGAATGGATCTGTTTTCACTTCCACCGCTGTTACCACTTCTGCTCCATCGTTATTCTGGACTCACTCACCCTCTATCGAAGTGCCTTCTCTAGGCTCCTCTCCAGATCCGAGAACTCACTGGTGTACCTTCGGAGTTTTCAGTATCAGCTGTCCAATCCACCTTGTTGATGTCCATGACTTATATCCACGCCATCATCCGCTTTCCGATCCATCCATTTTGATATCCATGACTTCCATATCCATTCCACTCTGTCCTGTCCATCCGTGTACCTCTGGATCTCAGATTTCCGTTCCCTCTGGCAGCCTCGGTTCATGAAGGCTAGCATATCCATCCTAATCCACTCCGCCTCCGACATTTACCATTTTCCTCATCTGCACCACCAATCTGACTCTTCTGATTCCCTGTCTTTCAGAAATCCAAAATCCGATGCTCCTCTTAGAAAATCCGAAATATTCCGGACCTCATATGCTGACATCCGGTCCACCATATCCTATCCGGAAATCCGATAGCACTTCCGGAGTTACTACGAGAAATCTTCGGATCTATCAGCATTTTTGATGAAGAAGCAATGCAATCGCGTTTCCACCCATTTCTGATCCCCATGTCAATTCTCTGTTGCCTTCCACTCCATCCTCCGAATCTCCGAATCTCTGGACCCACTGTGATCATCGGAACCTCCAAGTACCGTCGGAAGTTTCACTGGAACACTCAGTTGTCAATACTTTTCCATAGAGCAACACAAACTCATTTCTGCAAAATCCGCAATCTCCAATCTGCAATCCATTTGTCCCAACCTCTGTTCCACTCAGCTCCTCCAATATCCGGTCCACTTCTCCTTATATCCGTCCCAGTACTCCTATAGACTCCCTTAGTTGCCATTGGGATGTCTCCCTAAAAAGGGGGATAAGGACTCCGCTCGAGTCATTCAAAACAATCTCCGCCTGTATTTCCCACTCATCACAGCTCGCTCCGTCCATCCGAGTCACTATTCTGTGCCTTTCCGAAGTCAACTCTCGCCATATAGTCTTGCACCAATCTCCTCCAATCTGGTGCCTATGGAACACTTGTCATAGACCCTGGCATGTTCCATTATCAATATCCGAACTCACTATGAGTTACTCTGACTGATGGATCCTGATCCGATACACTCCACACTCTGTCATCACCCATCCGAAGCACATCCTTGCTGTCCGATACTTTCCATACTTTATCATAACCCATCCGAATCTGGTCTGATGGACATTCCGCTATCCATGCCCTCCACAAATCCGATGTCCGGTGCTTTCCCACGCCATGACCCCTCACACATGCACATTCTCCAACTCCGGATCACCTGCGAACTCCTTTGCTTCGCTCTGGATTTCCATCTACTTCATCCGTCTATCATAAATCTGCCTTCCGGACGACATTTTCCACTATTTGCACTATAACCATCAGTGTACTTAGTATCTCCGGACCTATTCCTGCAGTATCCGAGTCTCATCCGAACCACCTCCGGGCTCAGGGGCTAAATTCCGGATCTCCACTGTTGCACTTATCCTTTAGCCAGTGTTGAGTGTCCTAGCTCACAACTCATTCCGAGACATCAGTAGATCCTATCCGAACCATGGAAATCATCAGTGCGATGTACTACCCACTCCGTCATCTTCCTAAGTGGAATGTTGCTCCTCCGAGATACCCCTATCACGAGACTTCTGCATCACTTCCGGACTCCACATATTTTGAGATCCAAGTCTCACCGAAATTCCTATGTCACCTACAGAATGAAGTCTCATGGTCCATGTCCATCCATTCCACCTCCTGCTGAATCTTTCCATCTCCACCTCTTGCGCTCCTCCAGCACTTGTGTACTTCCGCCTCCGCTTGCACAGCCACATCTTTGGTACCATATCCGCATTTTTCTCATCCGGAGCAATTTTGCTTTACCTTGCAAGAGTGTACATTTCAGCTAGGGAACCTTTGGAACCCCATATCTCGTGAGCATAATCCTGTGACCTTCGGACATCATCATCTCCCTATTTCCGTTGCCAATAACCATCAGCCTCAACTCCGTAACCTGCAGCCTCGAGGGCTCGGCCCTAAGGGGGGATACTGTCATATACCGTACATTCAGGTCTGATCCATGGACATCTGGACACCCAATCAACATCCATCCATATCTAATCCATATCCATATCCGACTCAGTCCATCCATCCGATCTGATCCACTCATCCGATCCATGTCCATATCCGATCCGTGTCCATATCCGATCCGTGTTCATATCCGATCCATGTCCATATCCGATCCGTGTCCATATCCGATCCATGCTCATATCCGAAACTATTCCCGCGCACCTGCGCGTTACTCCTTTTAGGTTAATACCTGTGTCCGGCTTTCGGTTATCTCTGCACCTCTGGCTTTCGGTTATCTTGACTTCCGTCTTGATAAGATATTTCGTACAAGTCTTATTTCCGAGTTCATAGCCTTGTGTTCCGCAATGCCTCAAACATAGCCTCGGACTATCCTTGCTTGCCTTCCGGCATGCTACCTACAGTATATAAACTTGTAGTACAACTCCTGCAGACCTCAGTCTGATTCATTGTTCCTACTTCTGTATATTCCTTTGATTACTCTGTATCCTGTTATCATGTCTATATAACTCCGTCTCCGTTCTTGCACTTGGGCTCCGGCCCTTGTAAGCTTCCAACTCAGGCCTATGGGATTACTCCCTAGGCCGGAGCTTTGATCCTATGTTCTATAATCTGTTCGGACTTCGTCCATCTCTGTCTATCATCTGTTTCACCTCCGACTCTACCTTTGGTAGTCTTATACTGTCTGTTTCTATTCCGGACCTTGTCCGGAGTAGTCTATACTATCTCTACACCATATCCGGACCTACTCCTCTCTAGTAGCCAACACTTCCTCTAAGATCCACAGAGCTACGCTCATCCGATCGTCCGATCATCCACTCCTCCGCTCCTCCGATCATCCGCTCCCTCCGCTCCTCCGCTCCTCCGATCATCCGCTCCTCCGCTCCTCCGATCATCTGCTCCTCCGCTCCTCCGCTCCTCCGAGCTCCGGACCTTCGGACCCCTAGTCCTTCGGATCCATCCTATCCTATCCTCTGACATCTATGGATCATCTTTCCCTCCGGAGCTCTGCTCCTATCCTGCCCTGGACTTTGTCCAGCGGTCCATCCTTCATCCGTTCTACTTGGAACTTGTTCCAGTAGTGTTACCATTACTCCCTACCTTCCGGAAATAGTTCCGGCGCATTCCCGCGCTCATCCGGAAGTCCATCGGAGCTCTGTCGAGCTATCCTGCCTTAGAGTTCGTCCGGACCCTCCATCCGGACTCCACCAGAACTCTCCCTTGGACTTCATCCGAAATTAAGGGCACATACTCGGGTAAGGGGCACAGCGTATGAGCTGAGGCCAAGCCCCTTTGACTTACAACCCTTCGGTACAACCCCATGTAAGACCGGGACTTCTTGCTAATCTCCGGTTTTGCATGGTCGTAACAGCTGTCCAAGATGCCTTGAATGGTGTTTATCCCAGTTTCTAAAGTGCTGCTATAGCTCACAAGGTGAGCACTCCCTTAGTCATTTTGACTTGGATGTAACTCAGTTTTCCTTTAGGTACCCCACAGACTGCAATATCATGCTTCAGGAAATTGTGACACTTGGAGATCATTACTCAGTGTATCCCAAGAAATGGTTTTGGTAGACTGGTGCCATCACAACTCAGATTCTGCAACTCCTCTCCATCACTGAAAACTCTGTGCTCAATAGTGCTGCTGCAGTCCGGTTCTGAACCTCAGTTTGAACCTAAACCTTTCTGAACCAGACACATTGTCTGGTCCAAGGTTCGGCCAAGACTCAGAACCAAACCTTTCCAGAGGTTCAGGGTTCAGGCTGGTAGTGAATAGGTTTGAACCTGTTTGAACTTTTTTTTTGTAGGCTTCACACTTTTTTTAAAAAATATGTAAGTATTTACTAGGTGTCTATAGTAGTGATTACCAATCACCTGCATCTGGAAATAGCCAAAGTAACACTTGCCTTGACCACCATCAACGACCACTGCCTCAGCTCAACTCCATCGTCATTCACTGTCGTCCCTTCCTTGTATATTGGCCCTTAGTCCCTCTCTGTTACCCTCTCGCCACTCAGTCGCCTGGAACCTGTCAAAAACAAGAAAAACTCTCGTTAAGTCTGACAATAATTGAATGTGTTTCGGCAGCTGGAGATTCCATTCCTCCGTCATTTATTTTGGCTGATGGCCCCATTGATACTGAAGACCAAAATGTCTACGAATTGTCTATGGATTCGGCTCACTTTCCACGAAAAGAATAAGTAATGCTCCCAGATTTTCTACACGCAGTCTATGGTAGAGTCTACCCACGTACTTTCAAAGTTCTGCGATTTTCTCAAACCCTACTTTGAGTCCCACTAATGCAAAATGATGACAAGATACCCTGCAATAGAACATCAGAATCAGCTCCTGGTTAAATTACTTCAACATACTTCAAGTATCTTCCAGCAGCCTCGGGAATTATCAACGGGATTTGGGGCGTTTGGAACAGGGTCTGGAACATTTGGAACATTTGAAACTGGGTCTGGATAATCGTCTGAATCATCGGAATCGTCGTGTGAATCATCGTGTGAAAAAGGGTCATCGTCTGAATTATCGTCTGAATCATCGTCTGAATCATCGTCTGGACCATATGTAGCGTATGGAGCGGGATGTTGAACGGGATTTGGAGCGATTGGAACGGGGCTTGGATAGTATGGAACGTTTGGAACGTCTGGAACGTCTGGAACGTCTGGAACGTTTGGAACGGGGCTTGGATAGTATGGAACGTCTGGAACGTCTGGAACAGATTTTGGAACGTTTGGAGCGTGTAGAACGGGGCTTGGAACGAGGTTTAGAAGGTCTGGAATGTTTGGAGTGTGGTCTGGAACGCTTGGAGCGTTTGGAACGGGGTTTGGAACGCCTGGAACAGGGATTGGAATGAAGTGCGACGTAACGGGGGTTGGAGCGGGAACTGTAATGTCTGACATGCGGGGCGTATTAACACCCATAGCCTCTCTGATAGAGTCTAGGAGAATATCGTGGTAATCACCAGCAACCTCCCACATTATGAAACCGCGCAGCCCAGTCTCCTTAATATACTTGCCCTTGGCAGCGAAAGACCGGAGATTGTCGGAGGAGATCATAACTCGTGAGGTTTCATTGTATGCATACGGCTGTAAAGCAGTGAAGTCAGCACTGCTGCTACAATACGTGATCAAAGATGGAAATCTTACAGTTTGACTGCATTCATCATATCTGACGTCGATGCCATCAGCGGGCGTGCCATCTTTGTTAAGGAAGCCGGCGTCCATAAGGCCCCAAAATCTTAATATGCCACCTGGGCCATGTCTCACGCCACAAACATCGACACTACTAATGTCATCCCACGCGTCACCCAAGGGCTGCTTTGAGGTGTCGAAAGCGGGGTATGCAGCTAGCGTCCTCCCACCAGGCTCACCTGGCGTGTTCGTGCCAGGTACATCTGGCGTCTTCGAGTCAGACAAATCTGGTGTGTTTGTGCCAGGCTCATCTGGCGTCTTCAAGAAAGGCAGACCTTGCGTGTTCGTGCCAGATACATTCTTCAAGACAGGAAGCACATCTGGCATGTGCGTGCCAGGTAAATCTGGCGTGTTCGTTCCAGGTACATCTAGCGTCTCCAGGTCAGAGTCGAAGGCGGCAGAGGGAGATACTGAGAACGAATGGCCGTACGAAGCAACTCCGAGCACGATCTTATTAATCGGCATGCCTGCGGCAGTCCAAACCTTGATCGCAGAAACGGCCGAGCCCTGTCGGTTCTCCGGCGAGGCGCAAGTATCGTTCAACGGTGCGTTTGGCCCCACATGCGTAGACGAAGGGCCCCAGACGTCGTAGTTCATCAAGGTAATGTAATCGAAGACTTGCGCAAAACCGGAGACGTCAGCAGAAGGTTTTCCGCTAGCGTCTGTGAAGGGTTCAAGGGATACCGCGGCTGAGACTGTCAGATTTATCCCCGCTGTGTTTTTGCGAAGCTCCTGGAGGAATTGAAGATAATTGGACGTGTCATCGACGCTAATTTTATTGCAACCGACACCCTGCTTGCCAGGATATTCCCAGCTGTTTAAAATCAAGGACAGCTGGAGTTAGCGCATGAACTTGATCTAACAAGTATCCACGTACCTGAACTGGATGCCATCAAGCTCGTATCCACGAACAAAATCTGTGAAGGTCTTGACAAATGTCGTCCGCTTTTCAGATGTGGCAATGTTGGAAGAGAACCAAACACTCCCAAGCCAGCCTCCAACCGCAACATGGGCTTGAACACCCTGCACGTGCCTCAAACATCAATTGTAACAACGATAAACTCTCTATCGCTCACGTGTGAGTGGGCATCGAAAACGAACTGAGCAAGTAGCATGCCATCATCAGTGCCGTCTAGGCTTAGACTGTCGACGCTTGAAGTGGTGTTTCTAAGAGGCATTATCGCGTAAATCACCCGCCAAAGCGACATGCAATCAAGCCAGCACAGGAAACTTACACAAATGCGTAGTACATGGTATTGTACTTCTCCCAGTTGATTTGATGCACCGGGTAACTTTCGGTAGCATGCCAGGTAGGATACCAACCTCCTATGACGGGGGGAGGTTTAGATTTGGCGGGATATTTGCTCGCGCTCAGAGCACAGAACAAGAAGAGGCACAGTGAAGATAGATAGCATAGCTAGCGAACTCGAGAGGCTGATAGAGATTGCGGTTGTAGCGACGACTTCTTATAGCCCCCTAGTGTTGGTCTGATCGATGTGGGATCAAATCCTTGAATTTGAATGCCTGCAATGGCCTTCCATAAAATGCACCGGTCATCGCAGTTTGGTTTCCCTGTAGTTACTGGAGGGTATGCGAAGGTATACGATGAGAAAAATAACAATTGGGCGATCTGTCACACGTGGAAATTACAGGAAGAAAGTGTGTGAATGGCCCATCATTGCATCGTCAACGTCACGTCCAGTCCAAGTGAAGCGCTGCAGACTGTAAACCGTGGCAGATGGTAGTCGATAGTGAGGGTAATTCGTGTGCGCGAAACCTAGCCAGCCGGCATGACGCGCGAAAATCTGCGAATTTCTAGCCGTAGGAAATGTTCGGAGATTTGTAAGTTGTAAGTAGATGAATCAGGTAACTGACCCGAAAATGATGAAACCATGCAAAGTTGATGCAAAGCTTTATCTACTCTGAAATTCGTACGATATCCATCATAATTGTAGTCTAAATCATAAATCTTTATTTAAATACCTAGACTAAGTTGGAAACCACCTGATGTGCGATCTCGACGGTCAGTTTGCAATCGATTAGAATCGTGCTAGCGGCTGTTCGACTCAAATATGTATACGAAACTCGATAATATTTGAAGTGACATGGTGACATGGATACAAATGATTCAGACCAGCTGTACAACTGTCCTACACGATACTAGCACACTTTTGCGACTGCAACATGCACAAAGAACTGCAGTTCAACCTTGACACTACTCGCCGTAGACTATACTTGCAGGGCTCCTGCAACCGAATGAGGGGACAAAATTGATCATAACACTGTGAAATTGGGCTTACCGCCTCTCAACACCCTTGCAACGTTCTCTATCAGTAAAAATGTAAATAAATGAAAACAAATCGCGAACCTTGTCCTCCCAACTGATCTGCGCTTTCAGTTCCGTGTGGCCGAACAAAATGATGATGTCAAAATCAATCTGATAATAGTACGATTGACCTGTAGCAGATTTTTTGGGACGAAGCGTTCGCGATAGCTCGTCGAGGTCAGCGTGAATTGTACATAGCGTGGAGAATGAGGCTGAATTGAATCAAGTCAGCATGAGTGTGGTCAAGTCGTGGATAACTCTTACGCCGGTCAACATCCAACCACTGCGGATCCTGGAGCGCACCCTTGTAGCACACTATGTCTGTGCTTACACTCTTACATGCAGCAAGTGATGTTCGGGTAGTAATGAAAGACTTCCTAAATTCGCGCAGCTCAGAAACTTGAGTTCCCTGTGAAGCAGATCAGCACGTACGAACGAGTAGAAAGATTCTACTCGCCTTTAGTAAGATGCTCTGAAAATAGTCGGGGAGTAGTTCACCAGTTAGCCCGATGAATTTTTTATGTTGTCGGGCCAAGTGCTCAGGATCTCGAGAGTTGTATTGAGTGTTGCAGTCAGTGCCGTAAGTGGCGCGTGCAACTCGAGAGGATACTAGGTGGTCAATGTAGAACGAAACAGCCCCATCAGCAACAGCCTTGTTGCTGCAGTTACCCGATGAGAAGTAGTCAAGATGATAGTCGAGAGCTTACACATGAGCATTAGGGCGACAGAACCTGATGCCTAGAGGTAGAAAATATTCCTGAAGTCTCGTGAACAACCAGTCGCTGGCGGCAAAACCGCCAACCAAGCAAACCATCTTGACGATGATATCATAATCCGCCCAGCATATGAGCGAAATATAATGCTCACATTAATTGGAATCGAAGCCGCGCGTCTCTGCTGCTCAAAAGCCTCGATGATGGCTTCAATAGATGGTTCAAACAAGTCGGCGACATCCTGGCTGTACAATAAAACATGAATGTCGTGAGGAAGACATCCTAAAGGATATGGACGAACCCGGCCAGTTTCAATTGCCCTGATCGAATGTCGTACTTCGGATCCTTGTCACGGATACCAAACTTGATGTAAGATGGCTCGTCGGGTTTACGGAACCCAAGTTTCGTGCTGTTGTCAAAGATATCCGCCATTTGTGCGATGATCTTGGGGTCGGAGTAGTGCTCCGAGCCTGAAAGCTTCTCTGGGCAATTTAATGACTATCAGTTTTAGTTCCCTGCATAACTGATTGATTCACGGACTTTGTAAAAGAGTACGAGCACGACTAGTAACAAAAACTGAGCCCTGCAGGCAACCTGAGAGTGGGATTCAGCAAGGGAACAACGTAGGAAAGCGGGACTCACATTCAGCTGGAGCAATCTCCTCGAACGAGGTCGGAGATAACTCCATCGAGTAGGCGCTGAGATCGATGGTTCCACCTCCGGCATCAACAATAATGATTCCCTGGTTATCAGATTGATCTTCCTCGTCGTCGGAGTAATCTGACACATCTATAGGGGTTTTGGAGAATGTATCCGATGCAATCACATTAGTAACACAGAAATGAAGACTCGCTTCGCCCTCAGTCAAGAGGTGCACATGCGATTGCTCCTCCTTAGATGAGATGAGGCCAGCGAGCTCGACAGCACGTCTAATTTGTTGTTGTTGTAGACCTTCCCAACCGTTCGGATGTGTGAACACGAACTCAATGGAGTTCTTGACCGATCTCCATAGATTCAAATGTGATGTCTGTATATGAGTTCGAGCGCATTGGAAAAGGTAGCGCATGAAGTCGGCGAGGACTTCTACTGCGGATTTGCCTTGTGGGAGAGGCTTTATATCACCATTCCGTATGTGAGACGATGCCAGATGCTTGGCGCGAAGATGGAGTTTCCACCTGACCGAAATTAATATACAGCCACATTTTACCTTCAAGGATATAGATACCATGCAAGCTTCACCCATCCCTCGTCTTCTGCCTGTTCGATGATATGTTGTTGTAGAGCCTCAGCTCCCACAGCACGGACGTCTCCCTGACGATCGTAGTAGAGAATTGATGGTATTTTGGAGTCACCTCCAACGCGCTCTTGCCCAGGATATCTGCAATCTCATCATGAGTAAGAGACATGGTGCGTGGGCTGGCCACTGACTTTGTTACCCTCGAATCACGGGCACCTCCCCTGGGTCTAGCAGACAATACGAGACTCCACTGAACGTGGTCCCAACATCAAATGCAAGCACTAGCTTTCGCGTTGAGCCCTTGTACGGTTCTCGTGTCAGAAGCATAATGGTAATCTGAAAGCTGGCGATTCATGTGTTGAAGTTTATATGCAAAGGGGCATGCTTTACATTTGAATCATCACATACCACGGTTGGAGGCGCAGATCGAGGTGTGTGTGCCTCGTGTGGCGATTGATAGTGCTAGAATAGAGTAAACGCATGTTGTGCATCTCCTATAACCTGTTCTGAACAAGGCAGATCTTCCAAAGAGGAGCCCTACGCCCAGTTTCATGTACCATTCACTAGGGAATTCACCTGAGTTCGAATCTTACTTTCTACGGGAGTGTTCGAAGCTTCACATACCATTCACCTGAGGAGTTCGGATCTTACTATCATGATGTGCATGAGCGTTCGAAGCTTTCGAAGGTTCAACCCTGTGTACATGCATTCGACATCATATTGACACTCGGCATCAAATTGGCATCGCCTGCACTGCCAATCAGCCTATCATATACGGTCTGTATCAATGGTTTGAATTAGGTTGTTTGGGCGAGACACTGTTACCTGAAGTGCTGCTCGTCTTGAATAGCCTCAGGCCGAGCATGTCGGAGTCACAGCAGATTCTGGAACTTTGAAGTCAGATGAGACTGGTCGGTGTTGGTGACCAATTTTTTGCTGCCTGAGTCCTTCCTTCTTCAGTTTTATGATTGACGTTGACCAGTCGCTGTGCTAATTGTGCCATTGTGGAAACTTTGCATCCAAAATCGGTAGTGTGCTAGAGCCAAACTTAAGATTCCCACCTCGACATCACGTTACCTTCGCCTAATTACCTTGCTATACTGGGTAGTGTTGCCGCGAAGCGAACTGAAGCGAATCGAAGTGTACATTTGAGACACTTCGGTAGACTTCGATGTCAATGAAGTTATTCGAAGTGCAGTTCGTTACACTTCGCGAAGTCACAGACAAGTCTGAGAATATATTAGTAATCTAGCTCAGAGCTTGTTACAGCATAATCCAAGACCCGGACGAGGATTAGTTCTCATTTTCATTTGCGAGCAGCTAAGTAACTTCGTCAGGCTTGCCCGTTACCATGAGCTCGTCTATGGCATTCTTACATACTGGCCTTGAAATAGTATAACCTACTTCTGCAACAAGATGGGACCTGATGGGACGTGTAATTCAACTGGTCTTGCTTGTAAGAGAACTTAAGTATATGTAAAACTTCGAGAATGTTTGGTGAAGAGGTTAGCACACCTGCGCATGTCTCTTTGCTGGATGGGAAAACTCGTTCAGAAGGGATAGATGATGCAAAAGCAACGAGAATATATGTTCTTTTTGCTACAAAATATTATTTTCGTCTATTGCAAAATAGTGGATGTACCTCCCAATATCATCCTGTTTGGTGTTACTGATCATGAAACTGATGAGCCAGAGTTTGTGAGCCTTGGGATACGCAGTGCTGCAGGCAAGCCTGGAGGAAACTGTGACCGACTACTTGGAAGAAAACTTGTTCTTGGAGTGAGGCCGCCCAATGAGTAGTGGAAATTTTGTTTCGAAATGGACAACAATGTTTTGTGCAGCTATCTGTGAGAGTGAACTTTCAAGGTACCTTTTCTCACAGATTTCAATTCAATCATGAAACTGACTTAGCGAATGTCCGAGAAAATGTGCGAAAAGCCTATATTGAATGTACTTAGGATGTACAGTGGTGTTTTATTGTTAAAACACTGAAATATATGATAAATATGGGAGGCGGATAAAGGGCTTCAGACATAGAAGTAATATGCATGGTAACTTCGATTCACCTCTCGAGGTGGACGAAGTGGCACTTCGACTTCGGAACAACGAAGTTAACCGAAGTCTCACGTTTTCGAAGTGAAGCGAAGTTACCTCGAAGTCACTTCACTTCGACGGCAACACTAATACTGGGTGGGAATGGCAAACTAAATAGTACGGCAATTCCTTGTTCCCACTATACCCCAATACCCCCCAATAAAAGCCTTTATTCCTTTCTCGCTATGCTTACTTAAACGCTAGGAACGCTGACAGTGTGGTAGACAGCTTCCCGGGGCTTGCCGAGCGCTGCCCGCCTCTCCCACGACATTGCAGCTTATGTCAACCAGTCTCGTCGTCGTTCCCCACAATGACGACACTATCTCCTGCATATGTTGACCTTTTTTAAAAATTCTTTTTTTAATTCTACACTCATTTTCTAACCTCTACCATCTGGTAATACTGTGATACAACCCGTGCCAGTCCTTCGCCCTCTCTCTACTGTGCATGCACTATGTAACCAAGTCAGAGTCTTAACCAACTTCCTCCAGCCAGCCACCATGGGTCCTGCATGCACACAAGGTGTATCTCGCTCTATCAGAATAATTGTTGGGAATTCTTGAATGAAGGCTCATATGCAAGCACGAACTCTCAGTCAGTCTCAGCAACAGCTAGAGAGTAAGCACTGTCATGATAGATATGCAGCTAATACCTCAGGTAAATGGGCAGTTGGTTCTACCATCATTCTTTGCTTATTACTATGCAGGACTTAGTTCTCAGAGTTAAGCACTACTCACTGACATGAGAGACAACAATTCTCAAGATCAAACTTTTCTCTGGGTGATGATACAACCGCTCTTCAGGCGGATGACACATTGCAATGGGAAACAATACCAGATGATCTGCAGGAAGATGAGACTTTTATTCATGCTGTTCGTGACATTGTTGGCAGCCAGTAAGTTCAATTTCCTCACCACTTATACTCTAGCTTATGCAATTAGGTGGCGTGTCTACAAAGATAAGCGTACTTGGAGCTGTTAAGACCATACTCAAAGGTAGAGAGATCCGAAGGGCTTTGGCCTCAGTTCATGCACTGTGCCCCTTTCCCGAGTAATGCCCCTTATTTCAGGGAGAAGTTATACGTCCAAAGATCCGGGAGGAGTTGCGCAATGGGTCCGGACGTCCGAAGGTATTGGATATGATACATCTGAAGGTTATCCGGAACATAGGAATAGAACAAAGATTAAGACTAGCTTCGGAACGAATTCCTAACTAGAAACTAGCAGAGATAGACTATCCAAAGATAGAGTCGGAGGTATAGACTATAGGAATCAATCCCAGTCTCGGAAGATGACTTAGAGCGGAAAGTGGCTTAAGTCTGGAGGAAGCAGAATGAGCAGAATCTAAGATGATATTCGAACTAAGGTTCTACGGAGATTTACAAGTGGTTTATATACTGTAAGTATCTAAGACAGATAATCAACAAGTCTGGGACCGAGGGCTATGTACGAAGTGTAACAGAAGTCTATTAGTTAATGCACAGCGGATTAGTAAGCACGAATCGGAAATGAACACAGGTAACGGATCAGTGATGTAGGATGGAAATATACACAGCCGGAATACCGGAAACAGGAGGAATGACGAAAGGAGATAGACGCTGATATACACAAGGGAGTTAAGGTGCGAGAAGTGAGCACATTCGGATGGGTGGTCTGGACAGGATCTGTGGACTGGACGGATATGGAATTGATCGGATCTGATTGGATATGGTCGGATCTGAGATTAGAAGTATGGTATATGACAGGAGCCTATGCCTCCAATGCTTGCAAGAAAACTGGGAATCAGTCTCTGAGAGCCTCTCTAGAGCCTATCTTTGATGGGCATACACTGCTGAATTCGATCCCTTGCCTGCCTCTTGATGCTCAGAGGCTCTTGATCTGGACCCTCTGTCAACAGACGAACCACTGCCTCCCATATCATTCAACTTTGAGATTGATGTGATCGATATCTACACTTTGAAATCTACTACCATCATCCATTGTGAAGCATCTGTCTTGACTGTATCTGAAGTGCTAGTACTTAGTGGCTATGTTGGTGCCAGTCCACTCTCCCCCACTATAGCAATGTCACTGTCGACTTTGAGCTCTACCGTAGGATACGGCTGCGCAAACCTTCAGTCAGCACTGAGGCATTTGCCAAGGTCATCTGTGACCTGTACAATGTGAGATTTCTTTTCCTATATGCTTTTCAATGACTCAAGTCAGTTACAGTGGCCCTATAATCGTCACTACCGAAATATATTAGCCGACTGCTTCGATGTGTACCTGATGATGAGACGCAAGATCAATCAACAAGTTTTGCAGACTCTTGCACATAATACGGCAAACTGGCGGGTACTGAATTCTTGTCCACCTTGTAGCTATGAGGTAAGTACCTCCAATGCAAAGTAAAGGCTCATCTAATGTGTTTCAAGCTTCAGGATGAACCAGAACTCAAATTCTGCAAGATGATCATCTTTGATGGTAACAACTCACTATCCTGCATGGCACCATTGGGCGGACATGAAGTTGGTGATCGGCATGTCTTTAGGAGTGACTACTTTCTGGAACCTGAGTTCATTGATCAGTTTGTGCATGAGGTGAAGTCCAGCCCTGAACCTCCTGATGTCAGTGTCACTGCCAATGGTGAATGTGCCTCTGCCTCTACTACTCCTTCATCTACTTGTACAGACAACTGGAAAGCAGCAAGAGCCGATGCAAAGAAGAAGTCATGGGGCATCTTTGAGGAAACTGGAATATTTGCATGCACCTGCTGTCATGGCATTATACAATGGATTGTTGACATGATTCATAGTGGAGAACTGTATGTATTGCCAACATCCATCATTGTATGAACCCTAATAGCTGTATCTCTCGTAGTTTCAAATATCCTCTCTCTGTTGTCAGTAAGGTGCTCGACGTTCTAGGACCTCGACTGTTGATTGGTTACAACATCGGTTGTAAACTCACTCAAACAATCTCATTAAGTTCGCTTGCCACTAGGTTTGCTGAGAATGAGTGCTGTATGTGTGTCGATGTTTTCCATGGTTATACACACAACTATGCCTGTCAAAATATCAATCACCCCAACATCATCGAGGGCATTGGCCTTGAAGACCTTGCAAGAATGGAGAGAATTTTCAGTCACTCAAATCAGCTTGCACCCATCATACATTATGCATCAGTGTACAACCACTGCATGTTCATTGACATACTATTTCATCAATGGGATGAAGACAAATACCTCAACCTTAGCAACATGCTCTACGGTAACTATAAGCAGGCCCTCCGCATCATCAAAGAAGATGGATTCACACTGCAGGAAGCGAAATGTTCGCTTGGGATCAGTGACATGGATATCAAGGCCTGGTGAGCCGAACAGTCGGAGTACCTAAGAACCTGCAGCCAGGAAACCAAGTATGACATCCATGCTGTTGTGTATGTCGAGATGTTACAGAAGCTTTGAGATGCAAGGTGCATTCCTTACTGCATCACACCTTTGAATACCATTAATTGAGTTTATTGTCAGAACCGCTTCAGAGAATGTGTCATCTCTGTTCCTGGGTGCAACACCATCAGATTATCAATTTTCCATCGTGAATACATCATACACAAATGACCTATCTCACACACGCAAACTCGAGACACAGAGACATCATGCAACAGAGCGATACAATCAGATCTTGCATGAAGTCAACGCACTTGAGGTGAAGATGGGCATTATGCATTGCTGGGAACCCATAGACCCTCAATACATTGACACTATCAAGTTCATCACTACTCGATCATTTCACAAGTCCCTGGCCAATCTCCAAAGCCTTGTTGTTCAACATCTCTTTGAGCTCCATAAATTGAACATCTCAAAGACTGGTAAGTCTGTCTTTGACATTTGATCTAAGTGTTTGGTTCATATATTTTTCTAAAAGGATATTGCATGCAGACACATATTGCCAAGTCTCTTCAGACACGTTGCAAGGCTATTCAAAATGCCATGAAAATTTACAATGAAGCTGCACTGACTCTCAATCCACCAGCACCAATGCTTGACTGGTCCAAAGTCTCTCACTACACTTTCCTGGAGGACTTTGTCCTCCTCCAGGAAACATGCTATAGCGAGCAAAGTCACACTGACTGTCAAACCCCCATTTTTGACAAGCATCTCATTACAGTCTGCGGCAGCAACCAAAGAATTCCCTTATAGCGAGTATATAGCCTTTTCACTCTGCTAAGGTGAAACTGTACTTCTTCCACAAACCCTTACCGGATCCTCGCGCCGATGCCCTCATGTCCCGTCCAAATCCATCTAGATCCATTGGTGTGTAGTTACTTTGCTTCTGCCATTACTAAATCTACGGCAGGATTTACCTTGCGTCTCAAGGGGCCACTGCACGCTGTGTGCCTCTTGGTTAATACCCTGTTTATTTTCTTTCTCGCTACCAGACTCACCTAATAATCTCATACTACTCAATGTCACACCACTTAGCTTTCAGAGCTTGCTGTACGGACTGGGGAGGTGATTTTTCTTGTTGCTGTTTGTGGAGATTGTGACCATCTAGCACGACCATTCATATACATGTCAGAGGACAAGCTAGCCGACCATTTTGTTATGTTGACTTGACTCACACCTCACAAATTCACCACATATCTCAAAGCTTGTGTGATTTCTGGTGTCACAGGTAATTTAAGTACTTACTATTGACATATATCTGTGCTAACATGCGGCAGGTCTTGTCTCAAACTATAAGGAATCTTATCTCACACTGAAGAGAGAGCTCACATCGCTCATTCTTGCTAAGTTGAGTAAGTGTTTATGTTCCTGAATGTTTCGTCAATAACCTAAATATACTTAGATCAAGCAGTGCAAGTCCCCATTCCTAAGATGTTCTATAATAACTTTGACATGCAAATCACTGCAAAGCATGGCATTGTGATTGAAATTTGGCCACTGATTTTGTCAGCCCCTCTGACATTAGCTCAACCATGGAGTTAAAGGTTCTTCACAATGCTTTGAAGACAGGTGTTACAATGTTCTGAAAGATGTCTCGTGATGAGTGGGAGCAGTGGGACCGCATAAGATTTCAGTCTGCACATGACAAGGATAATGAAGGTACAATTCATAATTTTATTTTTGTGAGCCTAAACTTAATGTCTTTCACAAGAACATGATGTGATGCACATAGATTCAATCTCCCCCTTGGAGGAACCAACTGGAGAGGCTTCTATGGCTCATGTGTTACATGAACACCTTTTTGCGCCCCTACTATCATTTTTCCTCCTATGCGTCGCCATCTACTCTCGTCCCGATGAGGCCTCCATCCTTGTCCTCCGCTACCTCGTCTGGCTTGCCATCATCACTCCCTACCTCGCCTATGCTCGCCTCCTCCATTGCCGCTAAACATGCACTCTTCCAGTACCCCTCATGCTCATGCGCACTCTTCATGCTCCTCACATCTCAGATGCCTCTGTCGCATTCGACGCCTTCTCCTGCGCTTCAACACATGCTACCCTCTGGTTCACACAAACAGCCCTTTGGCTCAAGGACTACGTCTGGTGTCGTATTTCCTTTTATCTTTTCCTTTGCATCTACCTATGACTCGTGTGTTGCCTCATTGGCTCGTACCTTTTACACCTTCAGCTCCGCACCTATGACTCCCTTTCGCACATGCATGTATTCATTGGTTCATATGCCTCTGACTCATCTGTGAGCATGCGTCTTCCTATTGGCTATCTGACTTCATACTTAATCTAGCGATACTTATGTATTCGTGCTCCGCTTCAATCTGACGTATAAATACACACAGATAGCCTTTGTACTTCTTTAACTTGAATCTACTTGATCTTCGACCCTGAACTTCTTTCAATAAGCTTTTCATAAGCTTATTGTCACTATTTGAACTTCGTAGAAGCTCATTGCTTCTACGTCTTTGATTGTCTTCAAGAACCTTGTCTCTGTGACGTAGGTCGTGAGACAGCGCATAGCACCTACCTCTGACCAATGCAACTAGCACACTCCGCACTAGGAGACTGATACACACGGGCTGCCGCTCTTGATAGAGTGCCTGTTGCAGATACTACTCAAGTTTCTGAGCGCCTGGCTAGGTCGCTAACACATGTAGACTCTAATACCAGTACATCACACAGCTTGACATTACACCAGAAAGAGTTTGTAAACATAGTTAGTGGCACTGGTGGTACTGAAGTGGCTGTACACAAAAAGCAGAGGAAGGAGAGGTCTGAAAAGGGCAAAAAGTGAGGGCCCAGGCATGCTGCTTTGTAACAGAGTGATATCATTGTGTCTACTGTTTATTTATTGGTACCTCAGGATCTGTTACATAGCACGTGCACAGCAGCAGCAGGGCAAAGCACTAGCATGGGTGATATCACAATATTGCTGGAGGTAGAGGCTAGAAAATGAAAATGAGTTTAAAAGAACTAAAAAAATGCTGACATATGAAGGAGATACAGCATTGAATGACGAAAAATTGATGCATAGTATGTGCACAGCAGCGAGAGGGCAAAGGACTGGCACAGGTTGTATTGCAATATTTCCTGAGGGTACACATTTGAAAATGAGTTGTAGAACTAAGAAAGAACTAAAAAAAAACAGGTCGACATACAAAGGAGATAACATTGTCATTGTCGGGAATGACGACGGCTTGATGACATAGCGTGCGCACAGCAGCAAGAGGGTGAAGGATTGGCAGAGGTTGTATCCCAAGGTTAGATGCTTGAAAATGAGTGTAGAACTAATGAAAAAAGAACTAAATAGCTCAACATACGAGGGAGATAGTGTCATCATTGTGGGAAACGACGAGGACTTGGTTGCATAGCACATGCACGGTAGTGAGAGGGCGAAGGACTGGCACAGGTTGTATTGCAGTATTACCAGATGGTAGAGGTTAGAAAATGAGTGTAGAATTAAAAAAGAATTTTTAAAAAAGGTCAACATATGCAGGAGATAGTGTCATCATTGTGGGGAACGATGATGAGACTGGTTGACATAAGCTGCAATGTCATGGGAGAGGTGGGCAGTGCTCGGCAAGCCCTGGGAAGCTGTCTACCACACTGTCAGCATTCCTAGCATTTAAGTAAGCATAGCGAGAAAGGAATAAAGGCTTTTATTGGGGAGGTATTGGGGCATAGTGGGAACAAGGAATTGCTGTACTATTTAGTTTTCCATTCCCACCCAGTATGGCAAGGTAATTAGGCAAAGGTAACGTGATGTTGAGGTGAAAATTCCAGGACCCTTTAGACTCAGTTGGGCAACCAGATGTTGACCAACATTTGGCAAACCTCATGTGAGATAAGTTCTTGGCTGACTATTTCACCAAAGGTCGGAGCTTGAATGACACAGGTCAAATTTGGACTAACCCTAGTATGCTGATATCTATCAGTATAACCTGAATACATTGTTGATTCTCTTGCGAGAAGAGGCTAACGAGGACAGGGAGAGAAGGGGCTATAAGAACAAGGTACACTATTGCTTTTGTCAATCAATGCTGATGCACGAGAATCTAATACAGACTTACATCTCAGTCTCTCTCGAAGCACTGAGATGTTTCTACACTACTACACTGGACTATATAGTAAGTGAAAGAGAAACAAAAATTTAGACATAACTCATTGACATATATTGCAGAGGCTCGACCAATGCCAGTGCACCATGCCCCATTGGCCTCTTCAGGCTTGCACTCGAACCATGTTCCTCAGCTTTTCCCCCTTGTGCCTTGCTTCTCGGATTCTTCAGCCATACTCTTCTCTTCTCTCTCAACTCACCTGCATTCATTTGTGCTTGCCTGCACTTGTTTGGACTTGTCTGGACTTGCATGTTGTATTCATCTGCACTTGCCTGCACTCTTTTGCACTTTTCTGCACTTGTTTAAACTTGCCTGCATTCATTTGTACTTGCCTGCACTCCTTTGGATCTGCCTGGACTTGCATGCATTTGTCTGTACTTGCCTATGCTTATTTGGACTCACATGGACTCATCTGTATTCATCTGGACTTGTCTGTGCTTGCCTATGCTCATTTGGACTCACATGGACTCATCTGTATTCATCTGGGCTCATCTGTATTCGTCTGGACTTGTCTGTATCTGTCTGCTTGCTTGCACTCATTTGAACTTGTCTGGTCCCACCTGCACTCGTTTTTACTTGCTTGAGCTTATCTGCTTGTGTCTACTCTCGCCTGTACCTCCACTCCTTTCATTCTGGTGCCTTTGGGTGTCATTAGCATATGTTCGAGCCACATCAGCATTTGCTGACGTGTGCTGGGCATATGCGTTAAACACCGGCAAAGGGCTTGTCAAGAATAAGGATGTCTTAGCCATAGCTCATTTGCCAGATGTCGAGGGCAATGAAAACGAGCTCGAGGATGGATGGGACTCAATAGTTTTATCATAGCACTACTTTACATGTGTCTGACATGACCTGTGAATGCAAAGCTCGCCTGCTTGATACCCATTCTGATACCCATCCTTGACAGTACCTTGTTCTTATAGCCCCTCTCTCCCTGTCCTTGTTAGCCTCTTCTCACAAGAGAATCAACAATGTATTCAAGTTATACTGATAGATATCAGCATACTAGGGTTAGTCCAAATTCGATGTATGTCATTCAAGCTCCGACCTTCAGCGAAATAGTCAGCCGAGAACATCTCACACGAGGTTTGGTCAACATCTGGTTGCTGAACTGAGTCTTAGGGGACTGGTTTGGGTGAAAGCTCTTGAAACATTGATCATCCCGGCCTTTTTATGCCTGTTTTGTCCTTGTTTGGATTGCTTTGCTTAAACTTCTTTTCATAGTGTGCACTCCTTTTTTTCTTCATTTTTGTTTTGTATTTATTGTGACATGGCTTCCAGCTCTTTTTCAAGCCATGTTGACAATGTTCATGCTTGTCCTGTTGCATTAGTTGTCTCGGACCAAGAACTTCCTGATGAAGGCACTTCCATTGTGTCCACATGCATTTTATGCAAGTTTTTTGGGTATCATGGGGTTACTCAAGTTCGTTTGTGTCATTCAGATCAGTTTCCAGCAGGCAATTTATTGCCTGTGACTGCGCCAAGTCTTGGTTATCTCTTGCATCATTTTTCGATTTTCACTCATGAACAATATGCAGACATTGCCCGTGTTCATTCAATTCATGTTGCAACTGCGGATCACAAGGATTATGTGCATGATTTGTTGCATGTGCATGTTTGCACATCTGATTGCACTCTCAATCTTATTGTGTTCAAGCATCTCAAGCTTTGTAGGCATGATTTTTGTCATGTTGTTTTGCCTCCTCCTTTTGTGATTGATTATTGCGCCCAGCACACTGCCATTCAATGCTCAAAATGCTGCGAGCAGTCTCAATCTAGTCCTTGTGCTTTAGATGTGCATGCAAGTACTTGTCATTTAAAGATGAAGAGTTTCTGACAGTGCACACCCTTGAAGATAAGATAAATATTATCACTGAATGGCAAAGTGCTATGAGTGCTGAGGTGCAGCGTCGTGGGGCATGTGCCATCTGTGCTTTCAATGTTCATGCCAGTGAGTTAAGGCGAGTGCATCCGCAGAATTTTCCTTTGCATTTGTTGCAGAATGATTGCTTGCCAGAGCATACTCTGCCTACAAGTTATGACATTGAATTGTATGATCGCGCAATACCCCAAGGAATTGTTAGATTGTTGGTCACTTTCGGAGCTTTTCATGTGTTGTCTGTGTCATTCTGCTCTTGTTTGCGCACATCCATGGCAGCCTGTCAAAGATTGATCCACATTTAGAAACACCTCCACCAGTAGCAGACCTTGATCTAGAATTGTTCAAACATCAATTCAAGGAGTTTTTGATGCATTTAGCTATTGAATGCAATTGGCATGTGCATAGTGAGATGTGCTTTAAACATGTTAAAAATGGAGAGAGAAAAGATGATTCAATGTGTAGAATGCGCATGGATGGCACAACACAAGAAACAACAGTAATTGATCCTGAGACTGGGTCTATTGAACTCAGGTGATGGAGAGCATGTGTCAATAATTTTACAGACTTGATTTTGTTCTTGCTGCAGTGCAATACGGACACCCAGTTTATTGGATCAGGCAAGGCAGCAAAAGCCACAGTTTTTTATACAACAGATATATCACAAAAGGTGATCTCCCACTTCATGTGGGCCTACAAGTGTTAGAATATGCGACCAAGATGAATGACATATGTATTGCCTCAGTGCCAAACCTGACAATGGAAGCCAACAATTGTAAATTGATTACAAAGTCTGTCAATGCAATGATGGGCAAACAAGAGATGTTGCATCAACAAATCATGAGTTATTTGGTGGGCAGCGGCAATCATTATAGTAGTCATGCATTTCGCATGTTTAGGTGGTTTGAGTTTATCAATGCTTTTCATAGCATAGAGGGCAGTGATTTGCTGTTAAGTGATGAGGATCAAGCTGAACACAAGACAGTAGTCAAAGAACATGCCGTCAATATATTGCCAAATAAAATAGAGTTTTCCAGCGATGTCATGGATTATTCTTGCCGTCCTTTTGATGAGACTTTCACTGATTTGTGCCTATGGGATTTTATGGAAAACACTGTAAAGAAAAAGGAAGTATAGAAGACAAAAATGACAATGAAGATGATGATAGTGTTGGCTGTAATGCAAATGACTTGGGCAGAGAACATCATAAACAAAAGTGATTACCCAGAGCTTGTTTTTCTGCAGATCATTCACAATTTGCTACTCATTTTTTGTGTCTTTGGGGAAAACCCATCATCCCAGGTTTGTTAGGTGACACATTACTGCGCTCAGATAAATCTGATGAGGAATACAAGTTGTATTGCTGTGCTATGCGCAGCGAGTGAGCCAGTAAGGGCAACAATGTTAGAGCGACTGCCTGGAGTACAGGTGGAAGACAAAGGAACTGGGAGTGGATTTCCTTGCGGAGAAGGGGTTGAGCAACACCTGCTTGTTGTTTGGCCACAATGTGAATAGCTGTTTCAACATCAGCTTTAAAAGAATTGGGAAGCAAAAGCAACCCATAAGCATGAATGCGTTGTGAAGATACAACCTAACCTGGGCTGTAGATAAATTACCTCCTAAGTTAGTATGTGAGTCTTGTGCTCCATCTAGTCTGCTTCACTTGTTAAACAAGAGTGTTCGACTCTAAAGGGGGATACCTGTTAGTATAGCTAAGTTCGAGTCAAACCAATGTACAAAGGTAGCATCATAGTTAGCGGTAAGTTGCCACAGTCAGCGATGATGCTGCTGGAACTAGCATGGTAAGTGGTGGTACTAGCGCAGTTGAAACAATGCCTGAAAATGTGACGTTGAGCAAGCAGTGACAAGCAATAATGTCAGCGGTAGTGGTAAGATGCAAGCAGTGCAAAGAAACAGTAAGGAAAACCGCGGTACTTTCAGTGGTAAAGCAGCGGTGAGCAGGAAGTCCAGTCAAAAATAGGGGTCAAGAATCTAGCAGTATGCCAGTGGTAATTGTGAACGAGCAATATTGATTAACGAGTGGTAAAGAAACTTAAAGACTAAGTCTACTACTGGGTAGATCCAGAGCTAGACACTAATCCTGACCTATAGTACAGTGAAAATGAGGTGCTGTATTGTGCAGGCTATGTGGTGCTTATATCCTACTTCATATGTACTTGGAATGCTTTAGGCAAAATAAGAATTGGACAGGACATGAGGGCATCAGCGCAAGGATCTGGTAAGGGTCCACGGAAGTAGAATCATTCTGCCTTAGCAGAGCAAAAAGGGTATATACTTGCTATAAGGGAATTCTTCAGTTGCTCCTGCAGACTGTAATGAGATGCTTGTCAAAAACGGGGGTTTGACGGTCAGCATGACGAGCCCCTTCAGTGACAAACTCCGTACTATACGGGTCACCCGACCCACATAATATCCCGTCAAAGACGGGCCAGCAGATGATGGGCCAAGGTTATGTATATCCTCGATGTTGACGGATGGGCCGGGGGGAATATTATTTCCGATGGAGACGGGTGGGCCGGGAGACTTGTATTTTCAGGAGAGATGGGTGGGCCGAGGGAAACATGATTTCTGATGTTGATGGATGGGCCAGGGGGATATAATCCCGACAGAGATGGGTGGGCCCATCTGGGTAGTATGTAGAGTAGGATATTATAGACAGCTGGGCTGAAGAGAGATGCAAGGCAAGTATTATTGCATAGATGGGTGGGCCGAGGTAAGAGAATATTACATATACGGGTGGGCTGAGGTGAGAGAATATTACATATACGGGTGGGCCGAGGTGAGAGAATATTACATATACGGGTGGGCCGACGTGGGGTGTATTACATAGACGGGTGGGCCGATGTGGGGGAATTTTACATAGACGGGTGGGCCTAGATATGTATCATAAAGACGTACAGCTGATGTAGCCACCAGAGAATCAAACACATAGGATACATGCACCCTATGAGTGCATATACCTACCATTGACCACCAAAATCTAAACCCTGAAGCACGAAAACCTGAATTCATCATGTCTGACATTCATTGATAATTGAGGTGCTGGGTGCCGGGTGCCAAGTCCCGAATCCAGGAACTCGAAACTGGAGATTCAAACTAGAGATTTCCTGAATTCCGGATACCCAGACACCCGAAACACAACACACAAGGTGAAAGATTTAAAGTCCATGTGTGGAGTCATCTAGTGCCAAGTGCTGGGTGTGGGTGCAGAGTACTGAAACTAGAAACTAGAAACTAGAAACTTGAGATTCGAGACAAAACAGACATCTACCAAAAATGTGTGGATCAAAGTTTTGTTGTTGCCTGACATGTGTCTGAGTCCCGAGGACTGAACCCCGAAATTGTAGACTACCAGATTTTGGGATTCGGGGTTCGGCACTCGAGATTCAAGATTTGAGATGAAAAAGATATCTACCAAAAATGTGTGGATCAAAGTCATTTTATTGCCTAACATTGTTTTTGGTCTCAAGTGCAAAAGCCCAAGTACCGAACCGCTAACCCCTAAATAGTAGACTACCAGATTTCGGAGTTCGGAGTTCGGCACTTAGAATGTGTGGATCAATAGGTGTCTATTGCCTCACATTGTTCTGAGTCCCGAGTCCCGAGTGCTGGGTGCTGGGGTTCAGGGTTCAGCACTGACAATATGTTGCTCAAGATCTTTCACATTATGAGTACCAAGTCCCGAGTCCCGAGTGCCGGGTGCCAGAGTTCGGGGTTCGGCACATAAAATATGTGGATCGAGGTCTTTCACATTGTTTTGACTGCCAAACCCTGAGCTCCGGCACTCGGGGTTCGGCACTCAACATGTGTAAATCAATATCATGGTATTGCCTCACATTGTGCTAACTCCCAGGTGCCGGAGCTCGGGGTTCGGCACTCAACATGTGTAAATCAATATCTTTGTATTGCCTCACATGGTAACCCGGCACTCAGTGATTGTAATTCGGGACTCAACTTTGTATTGCCTCACATGGTTCTAACTCACGGGTGGCAGCGTTCGGGGTTCGGTGTTAAAATATGTGGATCGATATCTGTCTCATTGTTATGAGTACCAAGTCCGAGTCCCGAGTGTCGGGTGCCGGAGTTCAGGGTTCGGAATTCAACATGTGTACATCAAAATCTTTGTATTGACTCACATTGTTCTCACTCCCGGGTGCTGGGGTTCTGGGTTGGGTCGTTAAATATGTGGATCGATATCTTTCACATGGTTATGAGTCCCGAGTCCAGATTCCCAACTGCTGGGTGCCGAAGTTCGGGGTTCGGCACTCCACACGTGTAAATCAATATCTTTGTATTGCCTCACATATTTCTAACTCCCGGGTGCCGGGGTTTGGGGTTCGGTGATAGAATATGTGCATCGACATCTTTCACATTGTTATAAGTTCCAAGGCCCGAGTCCCAAGTGCCGGGTGCCGGAGTTCGGGGTTCGGCACTCAACATGTGTAAATCAATATCTGTGTATTGCCTCACATTGTTCTAACTCCCAGGTGCCGGAGTTCAGGGTTCAGCACATAAAATATGTGGATCGATATCTTTCACATTGTTATGAGTCCCAAATCCTGATCCCGAGTGCCGGGTGCCGGAGTTTGGGGTTTGGCACTCAACATGTGTAAATCAATATCTTTGTATTGCCTCACATTGTTCTAACTCCTGGGTGCCGGAGTTCGGGGTTCGGCACTCAACATGTGTAAATCAATATCTTTGGATTGCCTCACATTGTTCTAACTCCCAGGTGCTGGCGTTTGGGGTTCGGTGTTAAAATATGTGGATCAATATCTTTCACATTGTTATGAGGCCTGAGTCCGATTCCCGACTGCCGGGTGCCGGAGTTCAGGGTTTGGTGTCTAAATATGTGCATCAATATCTTTCACATTGTTATGAGTCCCAAGGCCCGAGTCCCGAGTGCTGGGTGCCAGAGTTCGTGGTTCGGCACTCAATATGTGTGAATCAATATCTCTGTATTGCCTCACATTGTTCTAAGTCCCGGTGCCAGGGGTTGGGGTTCAGCACTTAAAATATGTAGATCAATATTTTTCACATGGTGATGAGTCCCGAGTCCCGGGTGCCAGCGTTCGGGGTTTGGCACTTAAGATGTATGGATTGATATGTTTCACATTGTTACCTGGCACCCGGCACAAGGTGACTCAACAGATAGGTTTTGAATTCTTTACATTTTGTGTCGAGTCCTGAGTGCCAGGTGCCAGGGTTCAGGGTTCGGCACTCAAAATGTGTGAATCAATGTGAGGCAATAAAAAGACTTTGACCCACACATTTTTAGTGCTGAACCCCGAACTCTGACATCTGGTAGTCCACAATTTCGAGGTTTGGCACTCGTGATTCTGCACTCGGACTCAGAAAAATGTGAGACAATAAAAGGAATTTGATCCACACATTTAAAACTTGAAACTCACAAAATGTATATCATGTAAATTTTCTATTTCCTTACACAGTTCACCAATTGTCAAGTAACAAGACCTGAGACCCAAATCCTGAATTCCTGGCAATGTATGAAGTGCTGAGTGCCGAAGCCCGAGACCCAAAACTTGAAATTTCAAAACTCGCAAACATCTGTATCATGTACAATTTCTATTTCCTTACACAGTTCACCGAGTGTTGAGTACCAAGACCTGAGACCCAAATCCCAAATTTAGGGTTGGCAGGCTAGCTGTGGAGGTCCGGAGGTCCGGAAATATGGAGATCAGGGCCAGAGATCATAGTGGAGATGGGGTGTGAAATACGGTATGTGACAGAAACTCGCAAAAATGTATATCATGTAAAATTAGTATTCCCTAGGCCAGACCTTTGACCCTTTGTTATATTATACTTTCCGAACTTTGTCCGAACTCCAGTCTTTATCTCTGTTCACCTCCAGCTCTACCTTTGGTAGTCTTCCTCTGTTTGTTTCTACTCCAGACTTCATCCGTAGTAGCCTGTACCTTCCTTACATAATCTCCGGACCTACTCCTCCATAGTAGGGCAATACTTCCCCCCAAATCTACAGAGCTCCGCTCCTCCGTTTCTCCACTCCTCCACTCCTCCATTTCTGCGTTCCTCCACTCCTCATCCTCCAGACCTCTTGTCCTGTCCTATCCTATCCTTGACCTCCTGTGGATCATATTTCCCCCTGGAGCCTTGCTCCAATCCTGCCCTAGACTTCATCCAGTGGTCTTCCCTTCACCCATTCTACTTGGGACTTGTCCCAGTAGTCTTACCTCTATCTCTGCCTACCTGCAGCATAGTTTTCTACACTTCTCCAGAAGTTTATTGGCGCTCTATGGAGCAATCCAGCCCAAGAGTTCCTCCAAGGTTCTCCCTTGGACTTCACAAGAACTCCTCTTTGGACTTATATGAAATTAGGGGCATGTACTCAGGCAAGAGGCACAGCGCACAAGCTGAGGCCAAGCCCCATGAATTAGTATGACCCTCCAGTACAACCCATGCAAAGCTGGAACTTCTGAATTGCCTCTGGTTTTGCATGGCCATAACAGTTTTGAGTTTCGGCACTCAGCACTCAGTGATTCAATAATTTGCTTCTGGCAGAGGTAACATTCATTGAAAAAATTTGTATATACATCAATTACTATGCAATTATGCCAACCTCCTCACAAGACCCTTTAACCTTCACCTCAACATCCAAGAACAAAAACATAGAAAGTCGCATTTCTCACACTTTTGATGTTTTCAGTATCTTACTCTTGCATAAATAATACAGCCTCTTCATATATCATTATAATACCATATATACTTGCTTTGTATGACAAGGATCAGCTTAAAATAGGCCGGAGTTTTGAACTAGTGTGAATGCTTACTATTTCTACTGATAAGGAGCCCATACTTTCAAAACATCAAAGTTTATTAATCAGACACCTGGAGTAGATTTAAAATACATTCACTATGATATATCTAAATTTATAAAACCATCCAACAAGAATTGAGTGCTGAGGAAGTGAAATAGATAAGAAATTGACTGTGGGAAAGTTCAAAGTCCCAAAATATCGAAAATGGTCAGTTGGGCAGTTGTAGGACTTTGACGCTGGGTCAACTGAGATATACACCACATCCCTTCCACCACCCTCCAACCTCAGGGCAATATGCAGTATAGGTTCCTTTAGTAGTCTAACATGTATCTTACATATTTTGAATGAAATATTTAAACTGTACCATATATAAATGTGACTTTGTGTAAAAAGATGTCAATTGTCACTTTTCACACATATGTCATTTTACTTATCATTCAGTCAGTCCTTCATGGATCTTTCTAAAACTTCAAATACATCATTAGGGACATATATGAGAGGTAAATCATGCATCAGATCACTTATCACAAGCTTGATTATTATGTAGGCTTCTTATCAGTAGAAATATCCCCTGTACATGACATATCAGATTTGTGGCCTATATACAACTGATCCTTTGCATATGACACATGTGGGAGTGTACTACTGTTGATGTCTGAGCAGGGCTGGCCATTTATGCAATGATAAGACATTGAAAAATTTTAAAAATGATTGAGGAGCAACAGGAGGGCATCCATGATAAGATGGTCGAGATTGAACTGGATGTTGAGGTGAAGGTTAAAGGGTCTTGTGAGGAGGTGGACATAATTGCATAGTGATAGATGTATATACAATTTTTTCAATGAATGTTACCTCTGCCAGAAGCAAATTATTGAATCACTGAGTGCCGAGTCCTGAGTGCTGAGTGCCAAAACTTGAAACCCAAAACTTGAAACTCACAAAGTGTGAAGTACCGAGACCCGGGACCCAAAACCCTGGCATACAGTTTCAAGTTTCAAGTTTCAAGTTTCAAGTTTCAAATTTTGGGGTTCAGGGTTTAGGGTTCGGGTTCTGGCACAAGGCACTTGTTACATTGCCAGGAATTCAGGATTTGGGTTCCAGGTTTTGGTACTTGACACTCGGTGAACTGTATAAGGAAATAGAAATTTTACATGATACAGATTTGTGCGAGTTTCAAGTTTCGGGGTTCGAGGTCTGGCACTCGGCACTTGTTACATTGCCAGGAATTCAGGATTCGGGTCTCAGTTCTTGGTACTTGACACTCGGTGAACTGTATAAGGAAATAGAAAATTTACATCTTAGACATCTTTGCGAGTTTCAAGTTTCAAGTTGTAAGTTTCGGAGTTCGGGGGTTGTGTTCCGGCACTCGGCACTTGTTACACTGCCAGGAATTCGGGATTTGGGTCCCGGGTCTTGGTACTTGACACTCAGTGAACTGTGTAAGGAAATAGCAATTTTACATGATACAGATTTTTGCAAGTTTCAATTTTGAAGTTTGAAGTGTGAAGTTTCGGGGTTCGGGGGTCAGGTTCTGGCACTCGGCACTTGTTACATGCCAGGAATTCGGGATTCGGGTCCCGGGTCTTGGTACTTGACACTGGTGAACTGTGTAAGGAAATAGAAATTTTACATGATACAGATTTTTGCAAGTTTCAATTTTGAAGTTTGAAGTTTCGGAGTTCAGGGGTCAGGTTCCGGCACTCGCACTTGTTACACTGCCAGGAATTCGGGATTCGGGTCCCAGGTTTTAGTACTTGACACTCGGTGAACTGTGCAAGAAATCGAAAATTTAAATGATACAGATTTTTGCAAGTTTCAATTTTGAAGTTTGAAGTTTGAAGTTTTGGGGCTTGGGTGCTGGCACTCGGCACTTGTTACATTGCTAGAAATTCGGGGGTTTTGGTCCGGGTCTTAGTACTTGACACTAGTGAACTGTGCAAGGAAATAGAAATTTTACATGATACAGATTTTTGGATGGTTCAAGTTTGAAGTTTGAATTTCGGAGTTCAGGGGTCGGGTTCTGGCACTTGGCACTTGTTACATTGCCTGGATTCGGGATTCGGTCCCGGTCTTGGTACTTGAACTCGGTGAACTGTGCAAGCATATCAAAATTTTACATGATACACATTTTTGTGAGTTTCAAGTTTCGAGGTTTGGGGTTCAGGTTCCGGCACTCGGCACTTGTTACATTGCCAGGAATTTGGGGTCCGGGTCCCAGGTCTTGGTACTTGACACTCAGTGAACTGTGCAAGGAAATAGAAAATTTAATGATACAGATTTTTGCAAGTTTCAATTTTGAAGTTTGAAGTTTGAAGTTTCGGGTTCGGTGCCGCACTGTTGGCACTGCACTGGCACTCGCACTTGTTACATTGCCAGGAATTTGGGATTCGGGTCCCAGGTCTTGGTACTTGACACTCGGTGAACTGTGTAAGGAAATAGACATTTTACATGATACACATTTTTGTGAGTTCCAAGTTCCAAGTTTTAAGTTTCGAGGTTCTGGGTTCGGGTTCCGGCACTTGGCACTTGTTACATTGCCAAGGATTCATGATTCGGGTCCTGGGTCTTGGTACTTGACACTCGGTGAACTGTGTGAGGAAATAGGCATTTTACATGATATACATTTTTGCAAGTTTCAAGTTTTGAGTTTTGAGTTTCAGCTTTTTATTGCCTCACATTTTTCTGAGTCCCAAGTGCCAAATCCTGAGTGCCGAACCCCAGTAGTCCACAATTTTGGGGTTTGGCACTTGGGATTCAGCACTCAGGACTCAGACAAATGTCAGGCAATCAAAAGATTTGATTCACACATTTTGGTAGATATCTTTTTTGTCTCGAATCTGTTACGGCCATGCAAAACCAGAGGCTACTCAGACGTTCCAGCTTTGCATGGGGTCTCACTGGAGTGTCATATGTTACAATCGTACGTGCCCCTATTCATTTTCTTACTTCATTTACCTTGTATATTACGTAACATGATTCCGATTCATATGCTCAACGCATCTGTACTATAGTTGCCTTCCTTCTTGGGATACGCACTTACATTCTCACGCCTCTCTTGGTCTGTGCGCACATATTGGCCTATTTAAGCACAGTGTACTTGTAGTAGATTCACTACTTTAATCTTACTGGGTTTACCTGTAATCTCCTTCGCTTAGGCCTCCAACCTAAGTCGTCTTGAATCGTCTCTAAGTCTAAGCACTCCTTAGCCTTAGTCTCTATTCTCGCGGATACCTCTTAGACTTGTCTTTGAGGCTGAACCCTTGATCGTACTCGGAACACGTTCCTTGTACTTTCACCTTGTCCTTATCTGGACATTGTAAGAACTCCCAGCAGACCGTCTGTGTCTTTTCACTGTCGCTGGTGATGCCACCCCAGTTCGTAACATCATAACTACATCATAAGGGCTTGGCCTCCGCTCGTGTGCTGTGCCCCTTATACAAGTATGTGCCCCTAATTTTGCATGAAGTCTGAGGGGGAGTTCCAGTGAAGTCCAGAGGGGAACTCCGGAGGAACTCTAGGGCTAGACTGCTCAATAGTGCGCCGATGGACTACTGGAGGATCATGGCAACCACGCAGGAACTATTTCCGGAGGACAGGAAATACAGGTAAGACTACTGGGTTAAGTCCCAAGTAGAATGGAATGGAGGACGGACTGCCAGACAAAGTCCAGGGCAAGATAGGAGGGAAGCTCCAGGGGGAAAGATGATCCACAGGATGTCAAGGGTGGGGTAGGACAGGTCCGGAGGTCTGGAGATAGGAGGTCCAGAGATAGGAGGTCTGGAAAGGGAGGAGTGGAGGAGTGTAGGAGTGGAGGACCAGAGAAGTGAAGCTCCATGGATCCAAGGGGAAGTATTTAGGACATTGATGAGGATCGGAAGTCTCAGATGTCAGAGGAGGGAAAGTCCGGACATAGTGGTGGGTGAGCTGTGCTCAGGGTGGGCTAGGATATGCATAGGGTTAGCAAGCTAGCTGCAGAGGTCTGAAGGTCCAGTCAGATGATATGCAACTACCTTAGCTCTGCCATGTCTACAATTATCATACACATGGGCCCACCCGTCTATATTTTATACCACCCTCAGCCCACCCGTCTGATATAATATACTGTACAACACCCTCGGCCCACCCGTCTAATACAATATTTTATATAACACTCTCAGCCCAACCGTCTAATATGTGTCTGGGCCCACCCGTGTATGTGATAACAAGTACCCTTCACATACCTGTCTACCTGATACACATCTACCTTGGTACACCCATCTACATAATATCTAACTACCTCGGCCCATCCGTCTACCAGATATTCATGTACATCGGCCCACTCATCTACTCTACATATTCCTTGCATGGGCCCACCCGCCGTCATCGGGAATAATATTCCTCCCGGCCCATCCGTCATGAACGAGGATATTTCTACCATGGGCCCATGGTCCGCTGGCCCATATCATATGGGATATTATGCATGTCCGCTCACTTGTATAATATGGAGATAGTTCACTGTAATATGTGGCATGACTTTGCTTGCTACACCATGTACATTGTTTTTGCTATAGGATGATAGGACACTGGCATGGAACGTGGGATGAATCTTCCACTGCAGAGGAAGTTTGACATAAATGTGATAGGAGATAAGACCACAATGATTGAAAATGGTCTGTATTGTTTTGGTGCAAGTTTCTGTGATGGGAGTTTGAGTCTAAGATTAGCGGCTGATAACCAAACCTTATCTACAATCTTCCATGGTTTGTACTTATCTCCTCTGGATTGTTCCACTATCGTTTGCATGGCAATATTATGGCGGGGTTTGTATCCCATCATGAGAAAGAATGGAGAAGCATTTCAGGCATTGTGTTTTTGGTGGTTATGAACAAATTCAGCAATGGGAAGATGCTTGACCCATTCTTCTGGGTTATTGCAGCAACAGATATGAAGATAGGTTTTGAGTTCTTGGTTCAGATGCTCCATTTGACCATCAGTCTGTGGATGATAAGTGGTGGAAGGTGTAATGGTGTAGTCAAGAAGGCAAGCAAGTTCTTTTGAGAATCGAGAAAGGAACTGTGGCCCTCTGTCAGAAATAACTTTGTCATGGAGACCAAATTGTTGATAGATGTGTTTCAGAAATAGTTTGGCCACGCCTTCGGAAGTTATCATTTTAAGACAAGGAAGGATAATTACCCCCTTCATAAGGCCATGGTCTACCATGACCATGATACTATCAAAGCCCTGGAGACAGGGAGGTCAGTGATCAAATCAACAGAGAGCTGAGAGAACGGGCAGTTGCTGATGAGGGGATGGGAACAAGTGGAGGGTGGATGGGGTGAGTATCCGCTTTCATTTGCTGACAAATGGCGCAACCCTCGACATATTTCCAGATATAAGCACCCATAGAAGGCCACCACGCTTTGCATTTCACGAGTTCCTCCAATTTAAAGCAGCCAGGATGACCGCAATAGGATGATCATGATAATGATGGAGGATAACAGAATGATGAGCCAGTGGAATATAGGCACGATTCTGAAATAGAGAACCCCATCAGCAATCTTCCAATCAGAAAGAGCGGACTTCATGGGGGGAAGGCAAACACCATCTAATGCATCAGAGGCTGTGTGGAACACAGGATCATCCAGAGGATCAGAAGTAGCAAGTACCTCAAGAAGATCAGTGTTGAGGAGCCAAATGAAAAGAGAATCAGGAAGGAGCACAGTATCTTTATTATCATGAGAACCATCTCATAGTCTGGGCAGTGAGAGAGAGCATCTGGAACTGCCAATTTTGTTCCAGTGACATAATGTAGTTCAATATCAAAAAGGGAAAGAACAAGCTGCCAATGTGCTTGTCGTCAAGTGAGCTTTTGGGCAGTGCAGAAGTAAAGGAGGTTCTTATGATCCATGAATATGAGGACTTGGTGTGGACTTCCCTCAAGATAGTAACACCATTCGTTTAGGGCATGGATTATGGCAAGTAATTCCCTATCAAAGATTTGATAGTTTTGTTCTGCGGGATTGAGCGATTGAGAGAGATAAGGCATGGATGATATATGCCATTTTCATCAGTCTGTAACAGGACAGTGCCCGTTGCAACAAGGGAGGCGTCGGTGGCAATAGAAAATTGCTGGGAGGGATCAGGATTATGGAGTACCAGTTGTTTTGTAAAGTGTTCTTTCAAATCCATGAATGTATCTTGACACTGAGTTATCCAAGAGAATGGGGTGTCTTTCTTTGTTAGATCAATAAGTGGTCATGTGACATCAGAGTAATGGGAGATAAATGTGTGATAGAAGTTGCAGAAACCAAGGAAAGATCAAACATCTTTTATGGATTGAGGTGTTGGCCAATCTGCGATTCCTTTCATCTTGGTGTTATCCATAGCAACTTGTCCGGGCTGTATTATCATGCCGAGGTACTCCACTTCATCCATGTCAAAGGTACATTTTTCTGGTTTCAAAAATAAATGCTCTTGTCGTATTTTCATCAATACATGCCGGGTTCATTATCCATCCATCCTTCATTGATCTCCTGTTAAATGTTTGGTTCATATAGGCTTGGAAAGTGGCTGGCAAATCACAGAGACTGAAGAACATGACATTTGGCTTGTAGAGGCTGAATTCGGTAGTCAAGGCTGCCTTCCAATGATTATTGGGGTGAATATAGATGTTATTATATCCAGAGCATATATCCATTTTGGTGAAGAACTGAGCATTATGAAGTCGTGCGACAAGAGAGACTGGAAGAGGAAGTGGGTAAGCATTCTTGACCGTCCAGTCATTGATGTATCTATAATCTTGGCAAGGCCGGAGTTCTCCACTTTTCTTTCCCACAAAGAAGAAACCACTGGCTTGAGGTGATTTTGATTCAGAGATAAAGCCTTTAGCAACGTTCTCATTAATAAATGTTTTTACCAATGCTCGTTCTTTCTCTGAGAGTGGGTATACTTTGGACATGCGAGGGACAAAACCAGGTTTTGTATCAATGTGATAATCTATGCCTGGTCATTCCAGAGGAAGTTTGTTCAATCCATCTTTGGTGAAGATGTTGGCGAAGTTGTGAAGATAGGAGGGTACAAGTTCCTCAAATGGTTTCTTTTTCTTTTCTTTCTCCTTGGTGGCAAACTCTTGAGCTTTGTTACTGTACTTTGGTGGTGGCAGAGAGATGGTGGAGTAATTAGGAAGTTGTTCAAGTCAGGAAGTTCCATCGTGTGTTAAGGGTATTTCCATGGATACTGCTTCAACAACCCTCATACAATTCCCATCAATATTATACTCCACTAGGAATTCTCTGTCACCAAGGTCATAAGAGGAAATTTCTTGTACTTCCAGTGCACTCCAGACATCTTGCATCGTATTGAACTGATCATCATCTTCCATTGGGATTGGTGTTGATATGGGCTGCTCTTCATCAGGAATTTCATCAATGGAAGTAGAAGGAGATTGTGGTTCAAAGTATTGGGATAACTTCAGTACGATCCGATCACGTCCTGGTAATTCTTCATTGGCTTTTCGCTTCTTCTGCTCTTGCTCATCTATCGGCCATTGCTTATGGATTTCTGGGAAGTAGCAAGAAAGCTTTGGCACAAGCCGATCTCATTTGGGTAATTCTTCATCAGCTTTTTGCTTTCCATGGTCCTGCACATGCTTTCCTTTGTGAGGGGACGGGGAAGGTGTACTTGGCACACACATGTGTGGTGGTTCCGGCACAATGTTGAGCAATGGTGTATCATAGGTCTCAATCAATGGTGTAAGCATTTTCTGTGGAAGTTTTCAATTCTTCAATTTCAGCTTTTGTTCATGTTGTGGGAAAGCCAATGGTAACCCTGCTTTCCTTCTATCCACATCGATGTTGATGTTAATCTCATAAGATTTCGGAGTTTGAGATAGGGAAAGTGTTTCAGCGGTCCAATCAATAAGTGGATTCATGGCGCGCAGCCAAGGAATCCCTAATAGGATTTGATCACATCATCCAAGTTTAGTGATGTTAAACTTCCCATACATGGTATGGTCATCAATTTGTACTACAACAGGCAGTAATGGGTTATTGGTCCTCCTTTGATAAGAGTCCCATCGGCAGTTGTTACGTGGAATGATGTCTTCAAGCATCATTGTGTGATTTTGTGAAGTTTGATAAATTCTTCAGAGATGAAAGTTCCAGCAGCTCCAGAATCTATGACAGCAGTGGTTTCAACGGATTTTAAATGAGTGCAAGAGATAAGGGTAATGGGAATGCGAAGTTCCTTTTGTTCACCTACAGCTCATACAAGTCTAAGTAATACATTAGGAGAAACATATGTTGATTTCTTGTTTCCCCAAACTAAAAATCCACTATGAGATGGTGTACTGTCTCATCATCATCATCTTCTTTAGAAATTTCTTTGATCTCCACCTGCCGAATTGGAGTCTTTTTCTTCCTGTCAGGAAATATACCAAAGCGATGTCTGGTCTTGCGGCATCTGAAGCACTGACCTTTTCTCATGCATTCAGATCGCTCCACATCAGAGATATGATCTACCTCCATAGAGTCCTTATCTTTGGAGCTCACATAGTGATGGCTTCCAAAGTTATTCTTTTTCTGCTGTGGACGGCGAGAGGTGATACTCTTTAACTGAGTGTAATTGTTATCGAGTGTGACACAAAGCTTCATGGCTTGGGTAAACAAGGTAAGAGCGATGCCAGTTTTAAAAAGGCTTGTGAGAAGGCCTTGATTGAGTCTGTCAATGAAAAATTGCTTCATGGAGGAGTCATCAGTGATGTCTGCTTGTTGGCAAAGACTTTGGAAGTCAGTGATGTATGTCTGAAGGTCACCACCTTGTTTAAGCTTGCAGAGCTTAGCCATAGCGGTTCCTTCTGGGTCGATGGCCTTAAAGTTCTCATTAAACTCTCTAAGTCTGTCCAGGTTCCATATCCCATGGTTACACCTGCAGTGTTCTTGTTGTTAGGATCTTGAGCACTTTTCATAAACTCTTGTGCCCAGCTCCTGGTGTTTCCTTCGTTCATAAATGAGGTGACAAAAATAATCTTCGACTTCTTGGTTGTGTAGATTTGATCATTGAGATCAAGGTATGCTTTGCATGCAGTGTCAAGAATGCGTAGTTATCGCTAAGGAGTCTGTGGAACAAATCAAAAGGAGTGATGTTTATTTTACCTGCCCAGGTTGCCATGAGATGCGTGAGAAGGGGAAGCGCACCTCACCATATTATGTAAGCTGTTACTCGATCATGACATGAAATTTTAATTAATGTGCTTTGCAACCAGGGATTCGAAGATTCTCAAGGGACACCAATACTGACCGTCCCTGCCATCATTAAAGGGCATATCGAACTGACCAGTTGCTCCCAAATATGCAGTTCCCCCATTCTCATTCTCAACTTCATCCTTGATGGTGTCAACCCTAGTGGGTCACCTGCGTGCATCATGCGAGATGTATTAGAGCCGTACGTGGCAGGGAGAAACCTACAATATCATGAGGTATTTTTTGATATCGGAACGCTGGAAAAGGCGGAGAGACACACAAAGTTGATGAAGGCGCTCATGAATAAAGTAAAGGATATCTCATTTGAGCGCATCGAAGTTTTTGTACACACTCACTCTGAGACCATTCGGGGTGACCTCTGGGGGGGTTCAAAGACACAGCTTTAGTGGGAAAGAGGAAGAAGAAAGTAGCGAACTTTAACGATCCTATTGCCTATATGGTCGATGATGTGCGTTCTATATTCTCCCTTAACTGAACCTCCTATGGGGTTTTTGTAGGTGGCATCAATGGTTATCTCAAGGGTGCGAATTTGTGGATGTTGGCGTGTGGTCAGACGGTGCAAGTGTTGGATGCGTTCGCAGCTCTCAAAGCTCGTGTCAAATAGTGTGTAGTTTTCTTGCACTCAGTTGGCTTCCGCCCTTGGCTGACTAAAATTTTTGCAGTCATGAACTCGAGCACATTGTTGCGTTCAATGCTGCACGCTTTCACGCATCCCTCATCTCAGCGTTTGTACTTGCTTATGCTGAGCGTGTGCTCATTGAGGGGTTTGAAGTGCAGGACACTGTGCCAGATCTCCTCGCAGTTTCAACCCAGCTCGCAATGCATGCTTCTGTCATACATATACATCTTACCAGTGCCTTCCGTCGGCGTCCAATCACCATCGTCGAGTACACTAAGCCGGTGACACATGTTGACGAGCTTTCGATGACTGTTACGACCTATACATTCTTTGACGAAAACCGTCGTCCATGGGGCAACACACTACCTTACCAATGCTCGTCCTGCAAGTGCGTCCGTCTGTGGAAGTGCATTACCCCCTCTATTGGCCGGGGGTCCATCATTGCTGAGTCCAAGTTCTCTTGTCAAAATTCAAAATGTGGTTATAGCATCACCTTCGTGAAGCCCGATAGGTCAGAAATCATCCTGTTCACTCAAGGTTATCAGAAATCCAACAGTGTAGGTGGTATCTCGACAAAGGGCTTCAATGCAGGTGGGTCTGGTTGGCTGATGTCTGTGACAGCCGAACTTGTCGTGGGCTGTTGACCGACCATCGTTTCTTTCTTGTCATTTGTTTATCTCATTATTTGCATATGACCTCATAGTTATATATTATAATACAGTATGTATGTAGTGTTTTTGTCAAAGTGGTTCATGCAAAATGCAATCTGGACACAAACAATCATGACATGGCTGTTTACCAAGAGTGGTAAGTGAAACCACTTGATTTTTTCAATACTCTGTATCAGTAATGGCCCGACGGTGTGAGTCCAGTGTAGAATTAAAATTTGCCATGTAAAATTTCGTTGTATCCAATATGGGACTACAACATTGAGCTTTTGGTGAATTAGTAATCCACTTACCTTTGAGCACATTCTTCGGAACTTCGCTCAGCATGCCCACCTATCCCGACTCAGAACAACGACAAAACAAATGTCCTTTTTCATGTAAATGATTCATTATGCATATACCAATAACATTAGTGCAAGAAGTCGCGAGCCTGACGTCATCGTTGTTTCTTAGCAGAGTGCTGCGGATATCATGCCAGCGGGAAAATCCAAAAATGAAAATGTTTACCAGTCTGTGCGCAAGAAGTCTACCAAAGACTATGACAATTTGCAATGGATGCAGGTTAGAATGATGTTTGAACAAGCCTCTACCTCATCCGCTGTCCACTTACAATAAGAACTACGTCGTTCCTACAGTCCTGGATATGGATTATACGAGAGAGACGAACACATCTGCTAAGCCAACAGACTCAACGCCTGCCTCTAGTCTTGCTCAGACTTCGAACAAAAAGTCTCATGAACGTAAGCCGCCCAGTACGTATTTCTATTGCTTCCTTTGACATTTATAACGCAACATGAATCTTCCAGTTTACTTGGGCATGCAACCACTGTTCTTTTCAGTGAAGAGCAAGGCGCTATCAGCTCTGGTGGTGTTCCCACCTAATCCACCAAATTGGGTGTCGAGTACTTTTGGCCAGAAGAGGCACGGTAGAGTGAGCCCGAGATCCGTGAAGAGGTCTACAACATTGCAAGTGAAGATCCGAATGTGTTAGGCCATGTTCTGATCCTCCTGTACTGGAGGAGCATTTCATTGGTCAGAAACATCTCCGTTTTGCTAGTCCACTCTAAAAAGTCTCACAGGAATGCTTCATGACTGAAGATAATCAATCTTCACCATAAAAGCCCCCTCACGAGTCGGGGATCATTGGTCAACGTTGCACCTTGATACTTATACCTTGTGGCTCAGCAGACACCATATAACATGTTAGGGGCATCCACTAAAATGGCGACACGGTTAGCTATGCGCACGACATGACCATCTAGCTTGTTGCCATGCAGAAATCTTCACTTTCATTTATATCCCCTCATGCGCGCGGTGTTACGAACTGGGGTGGCGTCACCAGCGACAGTGAAAAGACACAGACGGTCTGCTGGGAGTTCTTACAATGTCCAGATAAGGACAAGGTGAAAGTACAAGGAACGTGTTCCGAGTACGATCAAGGGTTCAGCCTCAAAGACAAGTCTAAGAGGTATCCGCGAGAATAGAGACTAAGGCTAAGGAGTGCTTAGACTTAGAGACGATTCAAGACGACTTAGGTTGGAGGCCTAAGCGAAGGAGATTACAGGTAAAACCCAGTAAGATTAAAGTAGTGAATCTACTACAAGTACACTGTGCTTAAATAGGCCAATATGTGCGCACAGACCAAGAGAGGCGTGAGAATGTAAGTGCGTATCCCAAGAAGGAAGGCAACTATAGTACAGATGCGTTGAGCATATGAATCGGAATCATGTTACGTAATATACAAGGTAAATGAAGTAAGAAAATGAATAGGGGCACGTACGATTGTAACACCGTCTTGGAAGAATTGGATCTTTGTTGCGTTATCGGTGATATGAGCCTTGGCTGCAAGTGCCTCGAAATCAGCGATGTAGGTGTGAAGATCTCCAGTTCCTTGTTTAAGGTCTCTGAGTTTCGTGAGTGCGGTTCCTTTGGTATCCACTGGTTCGAAGGCTTCTTTGAAACTTTTCATAAAATCCACCATGGTCCCATAACCAACTTTTTGTCCAGAGGTGTTGGTTGATTGAGCATGGTCAAGGAATTGTTCTTTCCAAGATTTGGCATTCCTTTCAGTCATGAAGGATGTTATGAAGATGATCTTCTGTTTATCGGTGGTATAAAGCTTTTCGTTAATGTCAAAGTGCAGATTGCACGACTGGATAAACTCGCGAGAGTTATCGCGATCTCCATCAAAACCTTTTGGTTGACCGATCTTGTATTCAAATTCTTTGGTCGCCATGTTTGATGATTCTTCTGATGAGTTATACTTTCTCAGTGCCTACACGCGCTGTCTTGCTGTCCGTTAGGGCTTGTCTTCTGTCAGAGGGCTTCTCTTGACAATCTGCTCAGCGTATGCGTATGCTAGTCTGCTTATTTAAGCAATCAGGGTTCGGGGTTGAAGACTAGGTAGTCGACAATCAGATAGACTTTAATCTTTTGTTACAAACTGGGGTGGCGTCACCAGCGACAGTGAGAAGACACAGACGGTCTGCTGGGAAGTTCTTACAATGTCCAGAAGAGGACAAGGTGAAAGTACAAGGAACGCATTCCAAGTACGATCAAGGGTCTAGCCTCAAGAACAGGTTCAAGAGGTATCCGCGAGAATAGAGACTAAGACTAAGGAGTGCTTAGACTTAGAGACGATTCAAGACGACTTAGGTTGGAGACCTAAGCGAAGGAGATTCCAGGTAAAACCCAGTAAGATTAAAGTAGGGAATCTACTACAAGTACACTGTGCTTAAATAGGCCAATATGTGCGCACAGACCAAGTAACCGTGAGAACATAACTGCGTATCCTAATAAGGAAGGCATGTGTTGTACAGATGTGTTGAGCATGTGAGCCAGAGTCATGTGATGTGATATACAAGTAAGGAGACAAAGGGAAAATGAATAGGGGCACGTACAGCTGTAACATGTGGGGTGATATTAGCACAGGCTACATTTTTTGGGTCTGAGGCTGTCTCTGCTGTTAATGTGAGTTATATACAGTCTTACTGATGCAGGGCTAATGTTTAAACAAGGAATTTGCGAAGATGGTATTCCCTACTGCACATCAACACCTGAATTTTTCGTCTTCGACAACAACTGCAAGCTCTGCGCTCACCAGGACACTATTGGTGATGATCACTTCACCGCAACAGGGATGCCTGTGGATGTGTTTCACTTCAACTCAAAACACCAGGAAACTGACACCTACTGTCAGCAGCACTGCAACCCTGCCACTTTCCCAGAGCTCATTTCCAGTGGCAAGTGGTGATTTAATACATTGATTTGCGAACAGACAAATGTATGGCTAGGTGGGTATCAGGCAATCCTCCGGGACATGTCTGTAAACCAGTATAACTTTTATCTTGATGAGATGATCAAACGCTGGAACTGCTATGTTATCTCAGAGTTAGAGAGACGAGGACATTCTCCTTGGATGATTTCTATGGACACTCTGTTTGACAGTGACTAGTGCCGTTTGCATTACATAGTTCGCATTACTTGCATTGTCTAGATTTTTGTCATTTATAATTCTATCCCTTGTTGTGTGTTCTTGTCCGGCGTTCAAGCTCTTTGAAAATGCGTGATTTGGGAGAATAATACATGCAAGCTTCGTCATCTCCTTACCCTACCACTCTCTCCTACTCGCATCATATCAGCTTTGCTGCCACGTGTTTTAAATAGAATTCATGTTCACATATTTTAAGTTAGACTTAGGCTTGCCATGTGTTTTTAAGACACCAGCGATTGTATTGATGTTTGAGAACGTAGAGTGATAGAATGATTGATCATGAGCCACATCTGATATGAGAAGCATATAGTACAGGTTATGGTACAAGCAACACTGATGAAATGTACAGACACAATATAGTACAAGTTGAAAGCTAAACACATGTGAAATTTGCATGAAACATACTATCCGCACTTTGCTCTCTTGCTCGTTCCAGCGCTTGGGGTGTATTCCTCTTCTTCATCAGCAACACGCTTGAGGAAGTTGCAGTGCCATGAGTGGCACCTATCAAACCCCATCTGCTTTGCTGCTGCACGAAGCTCATTGTTGCATTTGTTCCAATTGAGTATATTACTTGGGGGGGACCAGTTCTCCACATTCTGCAGTGAAGCACTGAAAATAATGAATTCATAATAATCAGTAGATAGTACTTGATGCTTACAGGAGTGCTTGGTCATGTGTGTGCTCAGTCTGTAGGTGCTTGACAACCACATCACGGATGTTCTCCAGCGTGCATTGGAATATGCATTCAACCTTCTGTAGGCCCTGGTTGTCTTGATTGGGGTAGAGTACCTGTCAATTTAAATAGTTAGTGTTAATATTGAATGAGTCAAAAAGGATGACATACGACAGTAGCATAATATGCCAAGTGATGAGATTTCACATTCAGGCGCTTGTTAGGAGGACGGACCCATGTGGTGATAGTAACTGTTGTCGGGTGGAACCACATATGAGAGAGGGATGCAATTCCACCATCTTCTGAGCATGTCAAGTCCTTGATCTGAACCCCGCTCTGGTGAAGCTCCTTCTCCACACCCCACTCATACATTGGGGGGATGTGTGACCGGCTTTCAACAATGCTGATGTGGGTGGCAGCCAAGACGTTCTCATTCTGGTCACCGTAAATCTGCAGCCTGCCAATGGCACTTTCGGAGGTTTCAGAAACAGACACCTCAAATGGCCAGTATGGAAGGATATCGGCGTCATGTGTGCGAAACATCAGTACCAAGTCTGGAATCCCAAGCCAGTAGCTTTCTTTGGGAGGTAGATCTGCTGTAGCGGGCATGTCTACCATACATGTCATGTGGATAGGTAGTGATATGTTGAACTCATCAGGAATGGTAAGAGAGTCGACAATGGTCCCCATCGCAGTATGCAAGGGCACCAAGACCGCTGTAAAGATACAACCTAGCTTGGGCTGTAGATAAACCACTGCCTAAACTAGTATGTTAGTCTTGCACTCTGTCTAGTCTGCTTCACTTGTAAGAACAAGAGTGTTCGACCCTAAAGGGGGATGCCTATTTAGTATGGTCAAGTTCAAGTCTAACTTATTTGCGAAACAAGTGTCGAGGTCAGCAGTAAGTTGCCGCGGTCAGCGATGATACCGCCGGAACTAGCATTGTGAGTAGTGGTGCTACCGTCGTCGAGATAAAGTCAGTAACAGTTGCATCGAGCAAGCGATGTCGAGCAGTGGTCTCTGCAGTAGCAGTAAAGTTGCGAGCGGTGCAATGAAACAGTAAAGAAGTCCGCGGTACTTTCAGTGGTAAAGTAGCAGTGCGTGAGAAGTTCAATCAAAGTAACAGTCAAAAGTCCAGCGGTATGCCAGCAGTAACAGAGAATGAGCATGATGTATTAACAAGCGATAAGGGAACTTTAAAGACTATGTCCACTACTGGGTAGATCCAGAGCTAGACAGTAATCCTGACCTATAGTACGTGCAATGGTGTAAAATCAGGTACTGTATCGTGCAGGGTACACGGTGCTTATATCCTAATTCGTATGTACTCGGAATACTATAGGCGAGATCAGTAGCGCTGGAGTGTAGTAACCGCCATAAGTAAACATAGCGTGAGGCACTGCGGCACGAGGCAACATGTAATAATGCTTGCCATGGAATCAGTGATAACAACAAGAAAACAAACTATGCACCAAATGGAGCTATGCAGACGCAGCAAGGACATGGAAGGACATTGGTTCGTGGAATGTGGTGCGGCAGTCAGTACGGTGTGTGGTAAGCGTGGGATGCTGCCGGTACTGCTAAAGGGGTAAGACAGCCATGGACAAGTGGTAACTCCTGTAGACATGAGACGAGTGTCAAAATATGGGGTTTTAAGCCCAGCACCAATATGTTTGTTACACCGCCTCGTGAATTGCTGAAGGCAGGGTGACAATGAGTTCTTGAAGATGGTGATTATATGATGGTCTAAAGCCAAGTATATGATCAGCTCCAATTTGGAAAGGACAGGAAGACTCACTTCCGAACCACCTTGCAGTAAGAATCGATAGCATCTAAAACATACACATAATCTTCTTCCAAAACGTTCAAGAACACCTATGGTAATCAGCCTGAGAAAAATAAGAAACAAGAAACTTCTCATACCTCAAGTTTGGGTCCATCACTACCAGTTTGAATTCTACTGATAATCAATTCACGCAGTCCTACAGAGCTCAGGAAATGAATTACGTGGCCTGTGAGTTACAAAAAAATGTACCAGGACCTTTAACATTTGATGTCACATTTGCGATATTTGCTGGCTTCAGTGAGCCTGGTGTTGACTGAGGCTCATTTGTCACTGTAGGACTTGAAACTGGGTCTGTAGTAACAGTAGTGGTTCGACCTTTCATAAAGATTGTTGGAGGACTCTTGACATTCCCTGGAGATGGCCCTCTGAATGATCCAGAAATTTTTGGCTGAGGTTGCCAGTTGTTGCACTGTAACAAACGGATGGGAGGCATGGTTTTCAAAAGGTAACACTTTATTAGAGTGACACCTTATAAGTGAATACTGTGGCGTAAACCAGCATTCAACTTTTAACCGGGTTTTCCACTGTAAAATAAGGGGTAGTATGAGCCTACACAAGCAAAATTTCACCAAGTCTGACAGTTCTCAATTGAACGAAAAACTCACACCAGTGCCATCGTTTATCCAAAGAGCTGTAACTAAGTAGAACTTGTCTAATTAAAAAGGTGGTAAAGATGGTAAGGCTTGATCATTGGGTCCCATAAAAGAATAATCTACGTGAGAGGTATCATTTAACCAAGCACTAAATGGATCAATCTGGGGATAACTTGTAAGATCTAATGGAAGTTCAGAATTGGTGGTAGCTGCGGTATCATGATGCATATCATCTATGTTCCGGAATAGTGACACGAGAGTGTCACTCATCTCACCGGTTAAGTCAGTAGGGAGTTGCAATCCAGTGTCAGTGGCAGATGGGTCCACTGGTAGTAAACTTGGAGGCAGCATATGACCTGAAGGACAAGGATTAGCCAACTGTCAAAGTAGTATATCAGATTACACTTACATTTCACGTCTGAGTTTGAGATGCTACCCAGGTCATTACTACCAGTCAGAGACGCAGTGTTAGCTTTGATTTCAGCCAAGAGAGTATTCCACTGGCCAGCAGGACTATATCCTGCATTGACAGCACGTTCCACCTTATTGCCTGAATTCTTGATAGCCGCCCAATAAGCAGCACGATGCTTATAGAATGTCGCCTTAGTATAGGTGCAATTTGGAAAGGTAGTAGTGAAGAGGGTCTGGATCATCTGGTCGTCCGATAAATCGACAAAGAGCTGAATCCGGGGAACCATATCACATGCATACTTCCAAGGAAATCATGCTTGGGCACCTGGAGGGACAGTAGCAAAGGCGTTGGGTTGGATGATAGCTGACGCAGGCACTAATACAGGTGATGTGTCTGAGTCACCAGCGGTGAGCAACAGAGGTGACATCATGGTGGGACTAGGTGATTTAGTAAGTGGTAAGGGAGTGGGCAACTGCAGAGAGATGAGAACAGGGCTTGCAGGGTTGTTACTACTGGCGTTCCTCTGCCACTTTAATGGTGAGGTGATCCCATCCAATCGTGAGAGATGCATACCTGTGGCACTAAAGGATTGTTTTGATGGAGACTGGACAGCCGCAGGAGTGCAACTAAGAGATAAGACCCTCTCAGCGAATCCGAGTAGTGTATTATTGTCAGTGAGATCAATAGAACACAGAAGGATGGTTGAATTGGGGGACTGAGAAGTGGTGTCTTGATATCTTGCTCAATCCAGGCATGCTGATCACTGCAATATACTGCAATATAGTCTTCGAGGTCAAATCTCATCAATAGTGGATGGTCTCCTGGCACAAACTTTCCAGGCATGGCGCATGTAAGCCTCACCAGGCGGGGAGGGTCATTGTTCTAGCATTATTCAAGTTGACTAGTCAGTGCCAAGGAAACCATCTAATAAATATAAAAGACTGTACCTTCAACCAGAGGACTATGTCAATCATATTGCGGATCATGATACTCAGACTTTGGTCAGCTTGAAAGCGTTGTTCAGCCACCAATGTCCACTGGTGGCTAAGAACATAGTTCCATGCATAGTTGGGGTCTAACGGCTGGGCATAAACTCGTGAAGCAGCTGGGAGCGACTGAGTAGTAGTAACTGGAAGGTGGTCAAGCTCAGTAGACATGGGGTCAATGGTGGAAAGCGGTGGTATGATATGCTGTTGAGCAGCAACTGGAGAAGATACGGATGCGACTCGGTGGACCTTACACCCTCCTGCCACCTCACAACACTGCTTGCAGTAGCATCATGTGCAGTTCCTGTTGGCCTTCCACGGCTGAGTACCCTGCTTCAAGTTGCAGCAGTCAGCTTTAGTACACAGGACCGTATCAGTCATACCACGTCAGTGAGACAACCTAGTAAGAAAAGTCACTGTTAACATACAAATTTTATACTGAGACGGCGATCAATATCGGGACTTGTCCTGTATCATCAGGAAATTCACACATTCCTTAACATGCTTAATCAGCTTAACTCACTTATCTCAAAACTTGTTTGCTCTCTCTCACATCATTCACCTGGCATATCTTATATTTTTTGAGTGCGAAATACAATAAAACATGTATATTAATATATCTCAACTTTTTTTTTCTGAATTCATTCACATTGAAATTTTGGACAAGTAGATTCAATTTCACCAAGGCAGTTAAGTGTAAATAAGTCCGCATAAGGGCACATCAAGGAATGTGTGAATTTCCTGATGATATTGTGCACATTGAATTACTAATAGTCTAACTTGTAGCAGGTGTAGGTCCAAGTAACATAGTGGGGGGGTGGGGGGCAGATGGCGAAAACATTGCCTTGCCGTTGCGATATATATGCCAGACGCAGCTCCAGGCAATGATCACAGCCGAGCAACAGTGAACTCCGCTGAAGTTGTTTGGTCGATCTACTGGAACCGAGTTGAGTCTACGTAAGTCTACGAATTGTCTATGGATTCGGCTCACTTTCCACGAAAAGAATTAGTAATGCTCCCAGATTTTCTACACGTAGTCTATGGTAGAGTCTACCCACGTACTCTCTGCACGGTGGAAACCTTGTATCCAAAATCAGTAGTTTGCTGATGTACGGCCAGTGACTCATCTACTTACAACTTACAAGGTAACGAGCCATCTTCGAACATTTCCTACGGCTAGATTTTCGCGCGTCATGCCGGCTGGCTAGGTTGGGCTAGGTTTCGCGCACACGAATTACCCTCACTATCGACTACCATCTGCCACGGTTTACAGTTTGCAGCGCTTCACTTGGACTGGACGTGACGTCGACGATGCAATGATGGGCCATTCACACACTTTCTTCCTGTAATTTCCATGTGTGACAGATCGCCCAATTGTTATTTTTCTCATCATATACCTTCGCATACCCTCCAGCAACTACAGGGAAACCAAACTGCGATGACCGGTGCATTTTATGGAAGGCCATTGCAGGCATTCAAATTCAAGGATTTGATCCCACATCGATCAGACCAACACTAGGGGGCTATAAGAAGTCGTCGCTACAACCGCAATCTCTATCAGCCTCTCGAGTTCGCTAGCTATGCTATCTATCTTCACTGTGCCTCTTCTTGTTCTGTGCTCTGTGAGCGCGAGCAAATATCCCGCCAAATCTAAACCTCCCCCCGTCATAGGAGGTTGGTATCCTACCTGGCATGCTACCGAAAGTTACCCGGTGCATCAAATCAGCTGGGAGAAGTACAATACCATGTACTACGCATTTGTGTAAGTTTTCTGTGCTGGCTTGATTGCATGTCGCTTTGGCGGGTGATTTACGCGATAATGCCTCTTAGAAACACCACTTCAAGCGTCGACAGTCTAAGCCTAGACGGCACTGATGATGGCATGCTACTTGCTCAGTTCGTTTTCGATGCCCACTCACATGTGAGCGATAGAGAGTTTATTGTTGTTACAATTGATGTCTAAGGCACGTGCAGGGTGTTCAAGCCCATGTTGCGGTCGGAGGCTGGCTTGGGAGTGTTTGGTTCTCTTCCAACATTGCCACATCTGAAAAGCGGACGACATTTGTCAAGACCTTGACAGATTTTGTTCGTGGATACGAGCTTGATGGCATACAGTTCAGGTACGTGGATACTTGTTAGATCAAGTTCATGCGCTAACTCCAGCTGTCCTTGATTTCGAACAGCTGGGAATATCCTGGCAAGCAGGGTGTCGGTTGCAATAAAATTAGCGTCGATGACACGTCCAATTATCTTCAATTCCTCCAGGAGCTTCGCAAAAACACAGCGGGATAAATCTGACAGTCTCAGCCGCGGTATCCCTTGAACCCTTCACAGACGTTAGCGGAAAACCTTCTGCTGACGTCTCCGGTTTTGCGCAAGTCTTCGATTACATTACCTTGATGAACTACGACGTCTGGGGCCCTTCGTCTACGCATGTGGGGCCAAACGCACCGTTGAACGATACTTGCGCCTCGCCCGAGAACCGACAGGGCTCAGCCGTTTCTGCGATCAAGGTTTGGACTGCCGCAGGCATGCCGATTAATAAGATCGTGCTTGAGTTGCTTCGTACGGCCATTCGTTCTCAGTATCTCCCTCTGCCGCCTTCGACTCTGACCCGGATGAGCCTGGCAAGAAGACGTCAGATGAGCCTGGAAAGAGGACGCCAGTTGAGCTCGGCATGAAGACGCCAGATGAGCCTGGCACAAACACATCAGATTTGTCTGACTCGAAGACGCCAGATGTACCTGGCACGAACGCGCCAGGTGAGCCTGGCGGGAGGACGCTAGCTGCATACCCCGCTTTCGACACCTCAAAGCAGCCCTTGGGTGACGCGTGGGATGACATTAGTAGTGTCGATGTTTGTGGCGTGAGAATGGCCCAGGTGGCATATTAAGATTTTGGGGCCTTATGGACGCCGGCTTCCTTAACAAAGATGGCACGCCCGCTGATGGCATCGACGTCAGATATGATGAATGCAGTCAAACTGTAAGATTTCCATCTTTGATCACGTATTGTAGCAGCAGTGCTGACTTCACTGCTTTACAGCCGTATGCATACAATGAAACCTCGCAAGTTATGATCTCCTTCGACAATGCCCGGTCTTTCGCTGCCAAGGGCAAGTATATTAAGGAGATCGGGCTGTGCGGTTTCATAATATGGGAGGTTGCTGGTGATTACCACGATATTCTCCTAGACTCTATCAGAGAGGCTATGGGTGTTAATACGCCCCGCATGCCAGACATTACAGTCCCCGCTCCAACTCCCGTTACGTCGCACTTCATTCCAAACCCCGTTCTACACGCTCCAAACGTTCCAAAATCTCTTCCAGGCGCTCCAAACGTTCCAGACGTTCCAGAAGTTCCAGAAGTTCCAGAAGTTCCAGACGTTCCATACGTTCCAAACGTTCCATACATTCCATACAATCCAAATAATCCAACCCCGCTCCAAATCCCGTTCAACATCCCGCTCCATACGTTACAGATGTTCCAGAAGAATATTCAGACGAATATTCAGACGATGATTCAGACGATGATTCAGATGATGATTCAGACTAGTGTTGTTGTCGAGGTGAGTTCAAATCAAGTTAAACTCGACTCGCTTCGAAAATGGCCAAATTCGTTTCAACTCGAACCTACCGAGTTAAATCGAGTTGTAATTCATCGGACTCGCGAGTTAGAATCGAGTTGATGTAGTTCACTTCCATACATCGTAATCCCCTGTGAATGGCCAATATCATTATATCTCACTGCAATTGGCACGAGCTGCAACAGACTGGCAGCTGCCCCTCCAACATTCAAAAGGATTTGGAATCTTCTAGATGATCAATCTCGGCTATTGAAACCTGACTGAACCCATTTAAATACTCAAATATCATGTAGCACAGAACTGTTTGGAGCGACGTTTTTGACACCGGGACTCTGGTCCGGGAGCAGTTGGTGAGGCTATCAGCACGTGATACACTAGGATGGATCGTCGACGCGTAGGTGATTTCCCATCATTTGGCTGCCTGTCGTCTATATATTGTGTTGGCCCATGTCGTTACAGTTCTTGCCGTATGATCTTCTATTCAATATCGCCCGGGATCTTGACATAGATGATGTTCATAATCTCCAGGCTGTCAGTACATTCTGGTCTCTACAATGATGTGATCTTATAGCTAACTCAGTCTTTCCGTTTAGACTTGCAAGTCCTTGCGTTTGTTTACCCTTACCAGACCCGTATATCGCCAGCTAGCCCATGACTTACTTGCTAGATCCAGGCCCCTTCCTCTCCACTCCTTCCAGCGCCTCTCTGATCTCTCAACACCCGCACTTATTGCCGCTGTCGACCGCGCACGAGGTTTTGAGAAGGCATGGGCGATCCGTGCCCCTCGACCAGCTCGCCCAAATCCATACTACGGAAACCAGTGGTATATCACTATTAGCGTACCCCCCATGAAGAGATCGATTGGCTATCTCCCATCACCAGCAGCTACACACTCTGTGCGACTAAGAGCGGCCGTGTCTTGTGTTGGGATGTGAGGAGGGATATTTGCCTTGCTGAGTGGGACCCGAGGTCTTTGACCTGCTCTGGTGGAGGGGAAGAAGATGATGACGAGGACGACGAGGATAAATGGGAGTTATGGAAATGCCGCGTCGAATTCGAAGAGCGCACAGTATATTTCACTATGGCGAGGGTTCTCAAGGGGTTGCCAGTTTTTTTCATTTTCTTTGATCTCCAGACTCAGCTGATACGCCTTTTCAGACATCATGATGACCGCGTGATGGAGTTCATGCTCATGCGATTATTCTTCCCTCACGAACTCGACGATTACGACGAAATAAATCAGGCCCAACTCTACGTCCAATCTCCCATTCTTTCTCACCTCGATCACTATGCTAGTGCTACTGAGCCCCAGTCACGGGAACGTGAAGGGGACTCCTCCATCCAATTAACGCCTAGGGTCCCATCGCCCACGCAAGATGCACCCCCGTCGATTCCGATTTGCGATCAACCTCCCACCCCCACTCCTTCACCACCCACCTCTCAAACTCCATCACCACAAAACTCATCCCTTCTTCATTCCGGCAGCTTCGGCCCATCCAGCGCTACATCCAGCGCCCAGTGCTCCCCAATGGCAATCAATGCGATGTTACCGCCCGATTCTGCCGAATGCGTTGATCCCCCGCAATTAACCGGAATCCCTTCCAATCAAGCGAATACTGTTGGAATTAGGGGTGACGGTGGTGCCGGGGAGCCATATCAGGGACCTGTCTTCTGCCATCCCTCCCTTCGAGCGATGTTTATTCGCAGCGCACCTGCCACACCCTCTTGGGAGAGATATATCCCGCTTCCTATGAATTTTGGTGACCAAATATTTTTTTTTCATCCTTGATGTGCCAATGAATATTGTATTCTCACAGATCAACCCCCACCTCCTCCCCCAGTATCGACTATTCCCATCCCCGAATCGGCGCGACCGGTGTTCGACACACTTACGAGCTTCCATACAATGGGAGTCATCATGAATGTGTTCCTTCTTGACCCGCCACGTCGCTTGCTGAGCGCTTTCGTATGGATTGCGAGTAGTAAT